>JAQIYK010000014.1:0-31225 GCA_034700465.1 Rotylenchus robustus
GAAAAACGTAATTTTAGTCCATTTTGAGATATTCTGATTGAGCTAATTTAAAGTGAAAAATGCATATTTTGCTGATAAATTTTTGGGAAATTTTCAATTTAAGCCTTTCCAAGGGTATTCCACCGTCCACCCTTCCCCTAGCTGCAGACCTGCTTTTCTTACTGGCCATAATAATTTGTCACAGTTTATTGTTGGAAATGTTAATGTGTCGCGCGACTCCATTGGACAACCCTTTGATGGAGTGGGCACGGGCACTGCTCCCGCCGCTCCGATCGCTCATCAGCCGTTCTTTGGTCGGAGTGAGTGCATTTTGGTGGAAGGAGTTGGTGCGCGAAATGGTTGGGGATGAACGTGGCGAGCACGGGGACGTCCTGAACAGGGCACTTTTGGCCTCGCGTTCCACAATGAACACATTCTGCCGGCTCTCCAGCTCACCCACCCTGTGCCAAAATAAATTTAGGTAAAATTTTTCAAATTGGTCAAAATTTTTAGGCCTTCTGGCCAAATATGTGAAAACAGTTTATAAAACAAAATATATTTTGAAAAAATTCAAAATATTTTTGCCAAACACCTGTCATAAATGATCGCGTTGACATTCAGCCGTCGGAAATATCCGACATGTTCCAAATTGTCCAAGTCTTCGCCCCACACAAAAACGATCAGTTTCAGCGCGATGGCCCTTTTCAGGGGACTCGGGTCGGAGAGCAGCTCTTCGCTGTGCAGATTAACACCCTATGGAGATACAGTATCGGGTACGGGTTATACTGTATTTTGGCCAAATTACCAAAAGGTTGGAGCACGCGGAGAAATTGGTCCCGATGCGGGACACATTGCTCCGCTCGTCCAAAAAGGGCACATATCTGAACGAACCACGGTGAAGATCGGAGGTACGGTACCTAATATTTTGAAAGCCTGATTACGGTAAGTACCTGGCAGTTTGGCCCACACAAAGGAACAGCACCGGGTATCTGTTTTGTTTGACGGACAATCTCAAGGTGTTTTAAATGTAATCAGCAGCAGGAGGTTGGTTATACAGAGCAAAAAAGTCGAAAATGGAAAATGTAGATTCAACTTTATGGTATTATATATTGTATAATAATACGGTATTTTTCAGAATTTAGAATCTGTGTTACGTAGGGGCATTGATTGGATGTTCTCCCGATAGCCATTGTCCCTCCCCAGTTCCGATTTGCCCCTTACAGGATTTGTCGGATTCTGTTCGACACGGTTATTGAATCCGATCGTACCGGGTGTCCGAATCCGATTTAATCAGATATTCAATCCCGGATTTAGTGCCCATGCTCACAATGTGCAAATGTCCGGGTCGAACGAGGAGAACACGATGCGCCGTTTGCCCGCATGTCCGAACACGTCGTCCAGCACTTTGTCCACGTAGCGATTCCGCTCAAAGTAGTTCTCGCACTCGTGAGTACCGTCCTTCATTGGTATTTAAATTACAGTAATCATGGTTTGTCTACTGTAGCTGTTCTCTGTGTACCGTACCTTCAACCTCATTGGGTACTTTATCTCCACATTGAAGCCAGCGTGCTCGTCCACCCGTTGCAGTGCCTCCACCAGTGTGGGAAACGGCCTTAGGTCGAGACTTTCGTCCGGGTCACCAGTCAGCCGGTTGTTGTTCAGCTTGTTGTCAGCAGCCAATTCCACGGCCTTGTAGTGGTGTACCTGATCAGTGGGAATAGTGTGTACTGCTTGATCAGCCCCATCCGGGTTCAGCTTGATCAGCCCCATCCGGGTTCAGCTTGATCAGCCCCAGATCAGCCCCATCCGGGTTCAGCTTGATCAGCCCCTTCCGGGTTCTTGGTTGCATCTTCCCACCCCCAAATTACGTGCAGAAGTCGAAGTTGTGCCAAGCTCAGGTCCCGAAGTGCTATCTGATGCATGTCATCACCATTGCTTTTATCGGCTTCATGTAGCTCAGTGTCCGAGCTGGACTTGGTGAAGCTGTTCAGCTCAGGACCAAGCAGTTGTGCGGAGCGCTTGGCGACCGAGACGAGCACATGGAAGTCGTGGAAGATGACCACAGTCTGGTCCCGGCTCAGCTGAACATCGAACTCCACAAAGTCGGCGCCCCGGCGCGCTGCATTGTTCAGCGAGAAAATGGTGTTCTCGCGGGCGGAAGCGAACCTGTGGAGCAGTGCAAAGAAACAGAGAATTAACCACCCCAAATTAACCACTTCGAGCCCAAGATCAACTTGGAAAACACTCTCCGAATGTTTTTACCCTTAAGCTATAGAAGTTGCTAGCCGGGATTTTCCCGCCCTCTTACTTGGTGAATGACTCGCCGCTGCCCCGGTGGCCCACTTCCAGTGTCTTGCGCTTCTTCCAATGTTTTGCAAATGTTGTCTCCATACCGGTTAGTCCACCACATGGTTCATCTCCTTCCTCCGTGCCCCGCTCCACCGGGGTGGCCAGCAAGTAGTCCACCTTGATTTGGCCCACCGGTCGTTGGCTTTTCACTGCGACCAGTGGCAGGGACAGGGAGCCCAGCGTGTCCGGCATTGAGGAGGGCATGCCTTATGGGGGATGAGATAAAGGTCGGACTGGACTGGAACCTGACATATATAAATTCAACGTGATTTTCAAATCTGGAATAAGTTTTGGACGTTCAACATTTTAGGTCGATTTTAAAAATTTGATTCCATCTGATCTGATTTGCTAATGAAGCCTACTAATTCAAAATTATGTAAAATTAGTCCAAAAAATAGTCCAATTGGAGGTTTACTGTAGTTTAAATGTGGCTTAAAGTAGTCCAAATTGGAGATTTACCGTATCCAAATTTAGAGTTTACAGTGGCCCAAAATGGAGATTTACAGAAATCCAAATTGTAAATTATACTAGTCCACTTACAGTAGGCAAGCGCGTAGCGGGACGGTGCCAGGCCGACCTTGCCGTCGCCGGCTGTCCAATTGCGTTGCGGGAACACAAACAGTTCTATGCGGAATGCCTGAGGGCAAACAAAATTTGAATTTATATATACATATGAAACCCAAAGTTCAGACCAGAAATTCGGTGGCCACCGATGTTGTGCGGAACACGAAGTAATCCTCGCCATCATTTCGGAACAGTTCACCCTTCTCGGATTGCTCCCGAAAGAATGGGTCCTCGTCGCACAACAAATTCTGAACATACCGTGGGGAATTTAGAGTAATTCGAAAATAATTGAGTTTAAGCTAAGTTTTCAAAATTGTCAAAAAATTGAGTTTTTTTACTCTAAAACCCTAAAAAATTCAATGTTTCGGACCCACTGCGAATTCTGTGCAGGAATGGCTGGGCAGCGGACTGGGAATGGACTGGCCGGAAGAGTTTGCGGCGATGGACGAGTTGTGTTCTTCTTCCGTCAACGAGTCCAGCGAGTGCATGTACAGGGACGGGGTGCGCCAGCTGAGCGGACCGCGCGAGTTGGTGAAGTTGAATTCCTGTGGCCAACGAGTTGGACATGTACAACAACAAGCAAAGAACAGCAACAAGCAGGACAACAACCCAACCCAACCAACCTGGTCCATTCGGACATCGCACGGGGTCACCCGGACCAGAAAGCGGCGCTGGCCAAGCTTTGGGTCGAAGAAGCGCAACGCGTTGCCAAAGAGACGCAAAAAGATTTGGCGCTGATCGGGTCCGGTCAACCAACCGTCCATCACCATCCGTTCGTGGCCACCTTTGATTTTGAGCAAATTCTATAGGCCAAAAGGACTTTACTGATGAACTGGTTCGGAAAAAACAATTTTCAACCAAAAAAATTTTAAGTTATTTTTCTAGAAATTTTCAGTAGTTCTGATTTCGGAAATTGAAAATTTAGTCTTTTTGGGATTCCGAATTTGGCATGGTTCAGGAACATAATTTAAATAGAAGCATTTCTCCCCAAAATATTTGTATATTTACCGTACGTGCCGAACTCGTTGACCACGCCCCGATTGCATTCGCCCGCCGAATTTGCCTCAACGGACGGCAAAATGCAGCGGGGGAACATGTTGGCTTCCCAGCGGGCGACCACCAGCGAAAGGGCCGACTGGACGTTGGTGGGGTCGGACTGGAGCCGATAGGCGACAAAGTAGCGGAACCGAAGAAGGCGCTGACTGCCCACGCCGTCCAACTCCACCGAGGCGCGCCATACCGATGAGGAGGAACAACCACTTATTCAGAAACAAAATTTACAAATCAAAAAAATTTTTAAATAAAATTTTAAATTTTTTTGATAAGAATTTTTCAAAATTAATTATTTTTGATAAATAAATTTCAAATTTTTTAAGCCTCCGTGATCATCTATTTTCAAAAAGGGAAAAAACTACTTTTGATCAATCTCATCAGCCGACGCTGTTGAACATGCGCGTTCATGTTCAGCTCCTCCAGCTGGTCCTGCTCCTTCTCCATCTCCTCGCTCCTCTTCCCTAACCATCTCCAGCGCCCTTTCTGGCCTCCAGTTGCCCAGTTGGTGTTCGCCTCCACAAACGAACACACGCTCCCAGGGCCGTACATTGTCGGCGCGGACCGAAAAGTACACTTTGACCCGCTTGGCCTCGGCGGCGGGGGCCATCTCTTGTTGTCCATCGCAAAGGCATCCCGTCGATTTTGGTTTGGCAAAAAGGCATTTGTCGGGGATGGGAGTGGGGATGGCCATCGGGGACTGTACTATTGGCTAAAAGGGAAACGGGTACTGTAGGATGAAGGACGATACAGTAAGTGTAGGTGGGTACTGTAGGATGAAGGACGATACAGTAAGTGGAGGTGGGTACAGTAGGAAGGGAAGTGGGTACAGTATGGGGACGGTAGTACAGTAAGAAGGGAAGTGGTAGTAAGAGTAAGGGAAGGGGACCATCCAACCGGCCCCTATTCGGTTGCAGAATGGGTGGAAATTATCAATTTGGAGCTCTTTAATAACTTCAAAATAAAAATAAAATAATATTTAAAATTGGGTTGTGACGTTTCAATGATTGGGTAACGGAAAGTGGGCGAATAGGTGGAATTGTACAAGCGACGAGAACCCTCGGCCCGTTCCGTAGCAACCGACCGCAAGTTTTGGCTGGAACAACACGAAACGAGGTTAATGACGAAAGGACGGAGAAGGCACAGCGAGAAGCCAGACGGAGGGGAAAAAGAGAGGAAAGTTGTGGCCATGGGAGAATTGACTTTTTAAGGCCCGTTTTGCCATTTTCGATCTGTGCCCATAAAATTGGCCACAGATGTCTTTTGGCAACGGAGAGGAGGGGCAAAGGCATGGGCAGATGGTGTTCATTGAGAAGCCATAAAACCCGTTGGGAATACCCCGCCCCGGCGGAGTTCCATCTCAAATTTTCAGCCCATCAGAGAAAAAAGTGAGAAAACCAACCCATCTTATGACCTCACTCTTCCATTTCCCACTTTTTTGGACCCAAAAATGATGTGGCCGGCACCTCGACGGCACTTTCCGCCGGCCAGTTTCTTCCCCCTGAGATAATGGGCGGTGTTTGCTTCTCAACAAAACCATACACATCCATCGTTTTGTCCCAAATTCTGTCTTTGAATAAAAACGAGTGAGATGAATGGCAAAAAAAGAGAGGAAAAAGACAATGGAAAGAATCCCCACGGGGCAAAATGGTGCCGATATGGGCCAGAGAAACACGGTTGGGGTGGAGGGCGACGGGAGAGAATTGGAAATTGAGAGAGCGGCGAGGAGCGAGTTGGGGGAGAAAAAGGAGAATATGGATGGGAGGAAGGGGAATATGCCCAAAAAGGGGAATAGGTATAGGGAGAAAAAAAGAAAAAGAGAAGCTCGAGAATGGCCGGCCCAGCAGCGGGAGACCTTTCTGACAGTCCAAAAAAGAGAGAAAGAAAATTGGCCCAGCCGAGAACAGCGGAGGGGGGAAGGGGAGAGGAAGGTCAGAGGGCGAGAAAAGGAATTGAAAGTGTATGCAAATAATGAGGTTGGGGGTGAATGCCATCGACAAAAATTAGATAAAAAGGCAAAAATCGAACTTTTCGCTAGGACAACAACAAAAACCAACAAACAAAAAGCTGCACAATTCGAATCACACTTTATCCATCACCATCATCTGCTGCTGATGTGTTGGCGGTTGTCTTCCTCCGCTTCGCCACCCACCTCTTCAGCCCCTTCTCCAGTTTCACCCTCTTCCGAATTCCCTCCTGTCCCAAGTGTGTGTTCATCTTCTCGCCGCCCATTGTCGGTGTTTGTTTGAACAATGCCTTCCCCAGTCTTTCGCGCAATGCCTTCTCAATTGTCCTTTTTCGCCGTCCCATCACTTCGCTAAAAGTCAGAAATTGGTCAATTCTCATTTTAAGTCCCTATTTCATTCAGTACTCAGTTGTTGGTCCATCATCATCCAATTCCTTCCTCTTGCCTTCCTTTTCGTCCCATACCAAGTCAGCTTCCCGTGCGATTTTCTCGAACCATTGATCTTTGGTTTTTCTCTACAAGTTCATTTCCTTTTGGCTACTTTCTACTTTGTTCTATATAATACCTTCTTGATCCTGTGCTCCAGGGCTTCAGCCTCGGTTGCCAGTTCGACCAACTGGCGGTATGTTTCCATCAATTTGGGTTCATCGACGGCCAAAACTTCCAGGTCGCCATCTTTAACCAAAACATTAGAAAAACCTAAATACAAATCGGATATGGCTCACCTTTGTTTAAATTTTGACAAATTTTCTGGTAGTGGTACAAATCCAACGGGTCCACGAACAGAACGGACAATCCAGCACTTGCGGCCCTAGCAGTCCTTCCACTGCGATGAATGTATCCCTAAAAAGGACAATAGCCATGCAAATACCAAAAACACACGAGTAACATACTTCAGTTGTTTTGGGCACTTGGTAGTGTATTATATTTTGCACGTCGTGAAAGTCCAAACCACGGGCAGCAACATCAGTTGCAAGCAGTACGCTGTCATCTCGTTCTAAAACATCAATAGGTATTGTTCTGAACAGTTGTAAATATTGTTTGGCCGATACGTTCAAAACGTTCGAAGCTCTTCAGTCTTTCCTTCTCCTTCATCCGTCCATGCAACAAAAGTGGTGCAAAAGATCCCTTTGTGGTCAATTTTCTCAAAAGGGCCTGCAGCCGCCGAATGGCTGAAACCGAATTGGCAAACACCAATGTTCGTCCACCATATCGTTTCAACAAATAGAGAAGGTTGGAATCCTAAACATTGTATACAAATTTTATAATTTTTGTTAGAAAAAATCCAAACTTTGTGAAGCAAATCCATGCAATTCATTCGGCATTCAACCAATGTTTGGGGCGTTTTCTGCGGCGAAGTAAGATCAAATACGCCCAGCTGGCTCTTCCTCATGCACATCGATTGGACTATGCGACGTATCTTTAATCGGAGACAATCAGTAAAAATCGTTGATTTTTTGGTATTAATTTAATATTTAAAACATTTGTCAATTTAACATCGATTTTAGACTTTTTCCCACAATTTTAGTTAAATATATGTTCCACTTTTTTATATTTATTATTGCTTATTTTTATTATTTTTTTATTTATTTATTATTGATTTTGAAGAGAATAGATTTTTAATTTTATGGCATTTACCTTTTGTTTTGAATCAACCGGCTGGGATTTGCCAACTTTCTCTCCTCTTCGAACCGGTATTTGGTGCGTAAATGTGAGTGTTGCGGAAAAGATCAGAGTTTGTAGTCTTGGCCAATTGTTGCTTTTGGCTGATGGTGTTGTTTGTTCGCTCCCTTCCACTTCCTTCATTCGCTCTTCCTTCATAAATCTAAACAGCGATGTTTGGGTTTCGTTTTGCAAATTTAGTTTTTAAAAACCTGTGAATGTCCTGAACAATGTGACGGAGTTCTTCGAAATGGCCTTGTTCCAACATCCGATCAATTTCGTCCACTACCAATATTCTCAATCCTGACAAATCTTCCAAATGTTCTTCTCCCTTAAAAGTATAAACCGGTTAAAATTTTTAAATTGGTTTTTACAGTCTGTCGTAGTGCCCAAAGACGCCCGGGAGTTGCGACAATCACATCCGGTCTAGAAAGGTGTAATTTGTTTCAAAATTGGGGTTTGAAATCCAAACCTTGTCTTGAGCAGTCTCTGTTGCTTTTGCTCGCTCATTCCACCCACCAATGCAATTGTGTTCAATGTTCTCGATCCAATCATTTTGGCAGACATTTGTTTGATCACATCCCTGATCTGAACAAAAATATTGATTGGAAAGTAAAATAAAAAAGGATAAATTGGTCCAAATATGGTACAAAAATATTGGTTGGAAAGTAAAATAAAAAAGGATAAATTGGTCCAAAAATATTGGTTGGAAACTTGAAAAAGGGAAAATTGGTCCAAAAAACTGGTATAATAAGTGGTTGTAAAAAGGAAAAAGTGAGCTTACCTGAATAGTCAATTCCCTTGTGGGCGAAATAATTAGGGCAAAAAGAGTCACTTCCTCTTTGGGAATACGTTGCCTGCCCTGTTCTAGCCATCTTTCAAGAATCGGCACCACAAAAGCGAGCGTTTTCCCGCTGCCCTAAATCGAACAATGTTGTTTTCTATGTAATGTTTCACAATGTACAATTTAGATTTTTTTAACTATGTTCAAATCCACCCCCAGAAAAGTCCGATTTTCAGATTTTAAAATAACAAACAATCAAACAAACCGTTTCAGCTGCTCCAATTATATCCTTTCTTTGCTTAATTGCGTGTGGTATGACGGCGTGTTGAATTGGAGTCGGGACATTAAAACTTAAACAATTTACTTTTGTAATTTCAGTTTTTGACAATTAAATAATTAATAAATTAATATAAATTTATAAATTATAAAAAATCAAACAAACCTTAATGTTTCCAGCGCTTTGAGTGTGGCTTCAGAAAGTCCCAGATTGGACCAGGAAAGGGCTGAAGAGGAGGAGGATCCTGCTTTATTATTGTTAATGTTATCTATCATCTTTCCCATTTCTAAAATTTATACATGAATCGAATAAATAAATAAATACGGAAAATTGCTAAAAATATCCGATCCAGGGATCTAGCCAGCCAGCCCCGATTGCAAAAATCAAAATTTGTGGTTGGTGGTTTCTGGTTTGGTTTATTTTTTGTTTCCGATTTCCGGAATTACTGTCTGTACAGTGTATATTACACTGTACATTTGGCTGCGGCTGCCAATTGGCACCATACCAGGATACCAGCACAAGCACACCACCATGCCATGCCACAGACCCGTAGCTAGCCTCTCGGGGTTCGGGCGGGGGGGGGGGTAATGACTAGGGATTGAAAAAATATCTCTTCCATAATGGATTTTGAAATCCATATTTTTCCATATTTCGTGATTTTGTCCATATTTCCATATTTTGGTCCATATTTCGCCAAATTTCCATATTTTGGTCCATATTTTGAAGATTTTGGTCTTTGGTCCATAAATATGGTCCATATTTCGCGGTTTTTCGTCCATATTTTTTCAATCCCTACCCTAGTAATGACTGGTAATTTTTCGAAAAATCGATTCTTAGGGGTGTATTTCTTTCTCAAATTTTTAATTTTTTGCATTTCGGGGGAATTCCCACTTATTGTTAGCTACGGGCCTGCCATGCCATTGTGCATGCAGCCATGCACCATGCAGTATTGCTTGCGCAGATGCGTTGCGCTTGCGCAGCGCCAGCGCTAAATGGTGGAGATTTTTTGTCCACAATTAACACCACTATGTTAAAAAGGTTTAAAATTTTAAATGCAAATCCAATATTCCCATGCATTCTCATCTCACCTCATCAAGCAGTGCTTCCAACCTCCAACCTAATATACCCAATACTTACAACAACAACACACTTTCATACATTATCCATTTGCAGGTTTTTTCCATCGTTTACAGTTCATTTTTTGGAATTTCTATTTTTGAGACTATCTCCTCTATCTATCCATGACCACCCTCCACATTCAAACAAACTTAGGACCTGCTGCTGCTCCGTTCATCCCACCAATCTATCAAACCCTTTCCTTTTCCTCCCCCTTTCCCATCTTTCACACTGTTTGACCACAATTTCTTATTATTTTATTTATTAATTTGATCAGATTTTGGGACCATTTCTTTCGTCCCCCCTCCTCTCCCGTCACCTTCGGGCAAGCTGTGCTGAGCATACATTCGTGAAAAAATGAAAAATGTGAATAAGAGATGGTTATTTGGTGCGGTGGAGTGTGTTTTTCTCCTGTTCCTCCTCCCCTCCATCTGTTCGACACCTCCGATCCGTCTCCAGCAGATCATCAATCAACCAAATCACAAAACTGGAGGTGGCGGCGGGAGACGCACTCCGCGCGAGATGTGTTTGATGTTGTGTACTTTTTTTAAAAATGAATGAAAGTTTAAAAATATAAAATTAGTGTCTTTGCCACGTCACAAATTCAATTTATCGTTCTTCGGCAAGTTAATTTTTCCATTGGTTTTGGCTGAACTCGAAGATGGGACCACACCGGCGGAGAAACTGTACTTGGAGGAAATGTATGATCCCACATTTGGTACTGTTACTGCTCCAACTTGATGTGCTTGCCGCTGAAGACAAATCGCTGAACGAAATTGAGCCATTGAAGATGCAGGACGCCATGGAATATTTGTTGCAGTTCGGCTATGACATGCTGACCCAAATGAACAAGACGGTCGGGGGATTATCAGCGGAAGGGGGTTTAGGGGGTCTGTCGAAGATGTTCGGCATGGTCGGTCAAATGACCAACGTGGCCGAGACGTCCATCAAATCATTCCAGGTACACATGGAGAGTTTACTTAGGTAGGCTGAGGAGTACTGCTACAACTCGTTTTGCTTAGGAGTTTGCGCATTTGCCGGTCACCGGTGTGCTGGACGTCCAGACGCGCAAAAAGATGGCGGAGCCGAGGTGCGGAATACAGGACATCCCGGAGAGCGGGCCACCGCCAAAATGGGACAAAAACGACCTCACCTACACATTCCACAACTTCAGCCCTGACCTGCCCAAGGACACGATCAGGTGGACAATTTGGATCAAGGATATTGTATTCCCCTGATTGGTCCCCGGGGGAAGATTAGAGGAAATACGGCCACTGGAACATATCCGTTCCTTTGAAGGGAAGCTATCAAGAAGGCATTTGGAATTTGGGGCGCGGTGAGTCCGCTGAATTTCAAGGAGGTGCCTTCGTCGGAGAAGGCGGACATCAACATCAAATTTGCCAGAGGAGCACATGAAGGCGATCCATGGCCTTTTGACAAGCAAGGCAAGTTGGGAAAATACATGGACTCAAGCCTGAACTTGTTGGACATGTTGTATTATGTTCAGGAGGAATTTTGGGACACGCCAACAAGCCGCCCGGTGGTATATTGCACTTTGACGAGGACGAGCATTGGGTGTACCAGGACGCGGCGAAGATGAAAACGTAGCTGACTCATAATTATTTAATACTATTCAATGTTTTTCAGTAAAAAGTACGACATTTTACCGGTGGCCATTCATGAAGGAGGCCATGCCTTGGGGCTGTCCCACTCCAAGGTGGAGGGGTCCATCATGACGCCATTCTACCAGGAACAGAGTGACGGACAGGGCAAGTACGTGTTCCCGAAGTTGCACCCGGACGACATCCGAGCCATCCAGGCTATTTATGGTCAGGTTTTGGGTTGAACAGATTTTCGACATCCGGGTAATTCTTAAGGCACAAGAGATGGCAGGCCTCCGCATAACATTGAACAGCACGAAGAAC
This sequence comes from Rotylenchus robustus, assembly GCA_034700465.1. Classification (NCBI taxonomy): domain Eukaryota; kingdom Metazoa; phylum Nematoda; class Chromadorea; order Rhabditida; family Hoplolaimidae; genus Rotylenchus; species Rotylenchus robustus. Next base: position 11,673 of record JAQIYK010000014.1, read on the forward strand.
AGAAGAAGGGCGAACAGAAACAGAAACAGACAAGTCCGAGCAGTACAGGGAACGAAGGAGCAGGAGGAGGGGGAGGAGAGAAACAACATGGACCGACGGGGGATGAGCTGTGGGACCAGGGCAAGCAAGTGATGAAGAACGCATTTGCCACCTTCTTGACCGGCCAAAGATGAACTATCGGGCCGGAATCATATCGATGATTGGATCTACTCCTTGTTGTGTCTGACTTCTCTCCATTTTGCACACTATTTTTCTTCATCATTACCGTAATTTTGTCAAACCGACAGGGATATTGTAACACTCCATTTTGCACACTTTTCCTCAAGAGTACCGTAATTTGTAAACCCACAGGTATACTGTATTTCTCACTTGTTCCTTTGACCCTTCCACGCTCTACAACACTAGCTACTTCCCTTCAAAGCTAAAAAATAAGTTCAAAAGGCAAAAAAGTAAAAAAACAGTAAAAGAATTTTGTTTGTTTGTTGGTCAATAATGTTCTCCATCTTTCTCCCTATCTTCCGATTCCGATCCCGTCCCCTCCCCGGTTATCAATCATCTATCTATCCATCTAAACTTGAGGTGGCGAACGTCGTTGCCCCATTGTACCTTTTCAAAAAAATCAAACAATTATTTTGAGAAGAAAGTGTTTTATTTTGTCGCAAAATCAATCGTTTTTTACTAAACTTACGATGGGATTGTCTCAGCGAGGGTGTTGTGCCCGATCGTTTCCATTTCTGCTGGTGCTGTTACTGCTCCAAGTTGATGTGCTGGCTGCTCGCGACAAATTGCTCGATGCCATGAAGCCCGTGAAAATGGAGGAAGCTTTGGAATATTTGTTCCAGTTCGGTTATAACCTCATAAGCAAGCTTAACAAGGCGGATTTTGATCTGTCGAAGATGGTCAGCATGCTCGACAACATGTCCTTTAAGAATGTGATCAAGAAGTCCATCAAAGCATTCCAGGTACACTCACACAAGTCTGTACTGCTCGAACTCGAGCCTGTACAGCTTAAAATCCCAGGAATTTGCGAACATACCGACCACTGGCGAGCTGGACATCACGACGCGCAAGAAGATGGCGGAGCCGAGGTGCGGCATGCAGGACCAAGTGGAGATGATCAGTGTGGGAAACGGACCAGCCTTTAAGTGGAAGAAGAACGACCTCACCTACACAATCCACAACTTCAGCCCGGACTTGCCCAAGGACAAAATCAGGTGAACAGAAGGATCAGAATTGCTCCACAGAAGAAAAATAGAGGAAAATACGATAATAAAAATACAATAATAAGGGATACAGTAGACAATATAAGGGATAATAGGCAAAGTGTGTGATTTAGTCTAATCTTCTCAAGTCCATTCATTTGAAGAGAAGCAATCAAAAAGGCCTTCGGTATTTGGGGTGCGGTGACTCCGCTGAACTTCAAGGAGGTGCCGTCGTCGCAGAAGGCGGACATCAACATTCAGTTCGCCGGTGGAGCGCATGGAGACGCGTGGCCTTTCGACAGACAAGGCAAGTTGAGGAAGTCCAAGGAATAGGGTTGGCAGATGCCTGAAAAATCGGATATCCATGATCCGATATCCTCCAATCTAAACAAACTATTACTCGGTTACCGGATAGCCTATACTTTCAATAACTATGACCTGAACTTGTTGAACATGTTGAATTGTGTTCAGGAGGAGTGTTGGCACATGCCACAATGCCACCAGATGGGAAGCTGCACTTTGATGAAGCTGAGAATTGGGTGTACATGGACACGGCGAAGATAAGGACGTATGTGATTTAACATATTTATATTCCTCTAAAAAAGTTCTCCCCCACCCCTTAAGGATTTTTTGGGTTTGAACGAAGCTATTTTGGGTCATTTTTGTAACAAAAAATCGAATATTTTTTGGAATTTTCTCAAAAATTGTTTAATAATGCAATTTTTCTCAAAAAATTTGGGCCGAGAAACTACTCATATCTTCCAAAACGGTATCCGTATCCAAATTCGAGCTGGTGAAAAAACAAAACCTAAACTTGTTAAGTCACCGGTACACGGACATTCTGCCAGTGGCCATTCACGAAGGAGGCCATGCCCTGGGACTGCCCCATTCCAAGGCGGAAGGGGCCATTATGGCACCTTTCTACCAGGAACAGATTGACGACCGGGGCAACTATGTGTATCCGAAACTGAGTTCGGACGACATCCGGGCCATACAGGCCATCTATGGTCACCTTTTGAGCTTCAAACTCGATTCATTACTGAGTTGGAACTTACATTGAGCAATTTTTAAGGCCCAAGAAGTAGGTTAAATGTCAAGCAGAAACAGGGAGGAAAAGCAAGCAGTTCAAAGAAGGGGAAGACGGTGCTGAACAAGGGCAAGGAGAAGGTGAAAAGTGTGTTGAGCAGCTTGTTTGGCCGGGGAAGACGTCGAAAATGAGTGAGATCAGCAGCAGCCGGGCAGGATCGTATCGATCAGAATTTTGGTTCTTTCCTTATTGTGTCTGCCTCTCTCATTTTTACCCACTATTTTTCTTCGTCAGTACCGTAGTTTGTCAATCTGATATAGGATACAGTAACCTCCTTTTCTCATTGTCACCACTGTAATTTGTCAAATATTGAGAGATACTGTACCCCTCACTACAACATCAGTTAGTAAAGTAGATCGTGTTCATCGTGTTCTTTTCCATAGTTGGCTCTCTCATTTCCGCACACTGTTTTTCCTCATTAGTACCGTAATTTATCAAAACTAATTAACGGATACTGTATCCCTCCCTATACGGTTACCTCCCCCGCTGCTGTTCGATGTTCTGCAAGGTTCTTCTCGCCTGTTGTTCCTTCTCTCCTCCAATTCAGTTCCTAAACCTCCATTTTTCCCCTTGATCATCAATCATCCAACTGCCCCAAAACTGGCGTTTGGTGGCGATGGTCGCGTTCCCTGCGCGAGATTGTTGTTGTGCACTTTTTCAGCGAGTAAGTGTCTTCTCCCCCCCTCCTCAAAATCAATCGTTTCTTCGCCCCGTTCCTTTTTTCTTTGGTTTGGGGCTAAAATTCAAAGATGATATCACCTCCTCAGCGAAGGTGTTGTGCCCGTTCATTCCCTCTTTTGTTGTTGTCCCATTTGGTGCTGTTACTGCTCGAGGCTGAAGTGCTGACTGCCCATAGAGACAAATTGCTGGAGGACATAGAGCCAGTTAAGGAGGAGGACGCCGGTGACTATCTGTCCCAATTTGGCTATGCCAACCCTGGCCAATTGAACGTAAAGACGGATGGCATGGCGGGAGATTTGTCCAACGTGTTCGAGACGGCCGTCAAGGCATTCCAAGTACAGACAATCCATTTCAATTTGTGTTGAATTGCATGCCAAGTACTGCTCCAACTTGAGGAATTTGCAAATCTGCCAGCCACCGGCGTGTTGGACATCAAAACACGCAAGAAGATGGCGGAGCCGAGGTGCGGCATGCAGGACAACGTGGAAATGCTCACGGAGGGCAACGTGCCAGCCTTCAAATGGAAGAAGAATGACCTCACTTACACATTCCACAACTTCAGCCCGGACCTGCCCAAAGACACGATCAGGTGGACAATTTGAGTCAGGGATGATATGGATCACATTGGGCTAATCTCTCAAATCCATTCCTACGCAGGGAAGCGATCAAGAAGGCATTTGGAATTTGGGGCGCGATAAGTCCGCTGAACTTCAAGGAGGTGCCTTCGTCGGAGAAGGCGGATATCAACATCAAATTTGCCAGTGGAGTGCATGATGACGCATGGCCATTTGACAAACGAGGTAGTTAAGGCCTGGTTGAACTTGTTGAACATGTTCTTTTTTCAGGAGGCGTTTTGGCACACGCCACAATGCCGCCCAGTGGGATGCTCCACTTTGACGAGGCCGAGAATTGGGTGTATATGGACGCGGCGAAGATCAAGACGTATCAGAACCATTATAGGCATTAATATTGTGCAAATTTTATTTTGCTGACTTTCAGTCACCAGTACACGGACCTCTTGCCGGTGGCCATCCACGAGGGAGGCCATGCTCTGGGACTGTCCCACTCCAAGGCGGAGGGAGCCATCATGGCACCATTTTACCAAGAACAGATTGACGACAACGGCAACTACATCTACCCGAAGCTGAGTCAGGACGATAGCCAAGCCATACAGAAAATCTATGGTATTATGTTTCGAATACCGTGTTTTCTCTAAAAGAACCCCCAGCGTGGTTGGATTCTATATTTCAATACTCCCAAAAGGGTGGAAAAAGATAAAATTAGAGAGGGGTCCAATGAGAGGAATACGGTACCTTTTATACGGTAGTTTAAGACATAGTGTTGGACCTTTTAAAGGGCATCTCTAGCTTTTCGGTTTTAATCTCTCTCCCGGAGCTATAGCCCTAATATATACAAAATTGGTTAAGGGCCAAGAAGTGGTGGGTCCAGACAGAACAATAATGTCCAGCAGGAGGCGGAAGTGAAACCCACAAAGGTGCAATCGCAGGGAGCGGCATGGGGTGGTGGACAGGGATCGAGCAGTACAGGGAACGGAGGAGAGGAAGGAGGGCAGCAGCAGCAGAAGGAACCAACAGTGGGACAGTTGCTGTTGGACAAGGGCAAGAAGGCGCTGAAAAATGCAGTTGTGAGCTGGCTGAACGGGAGACGCCGATGATCAGAGGCCGCCAAGATCGAGATCGGCCAATTCTGGCATTTTCTCACATCCAATTCTCATCACTTTTTGGTTCATTTTCGGTCTTTTTCACTCTGCCAACTACCTTACAACATTTGTATAGAGATAGTGTGTACTGCCTTCTGTTCTTCCTATTGAGTGGTACTGTATTTGTGCAGTTTGTATACGTTGACTGTTATCATTTTATAATTTTGAAATTGCTCAAAGCTCCATTTAATGTTTTGTGTCTAAATATTGGATTTTTAATATATTTTTTTTAATATACAAACTGCGCAAGTTGTTTCTGTGGAGTGATTCACCTCCAACCAAACACATAAACTGAACATCTCTTCTTCCTTCCCCCAATTTGCACATTTTCGCAATTATTTAACTGATTAAGTTCCTTACCTTTTCATTCAATTGATCATCATCTTCTTAATCATAATCATCTTTCCCGGCTTTTCCAATTTTTCAGAAAAGTCCCCCAACAAACCCCAACCAAACACCGTTCTTCTCAACGTCGTTGTTGTCCACCACCAGCCAACTTTAAGTCGTAAAGTGAGTTCTTTCTTTCCTTTCTTCTCCTCATTTCATTAGTTTACCAATTTCTTCTCCACCACTCTCGATTCCCATCTCGACCTTCTCGATGACTCATCATTTCACTCGTCATCTTTTTCTTCTTTTTCTCTATCACCCACCACACTCTCTCCTCCCTCCTTTTTTTTCTCTCACCCTCCACCCTCCAATTTTCACTTTATTTTTGACCTCTTCTCTGACCCTCTCCCCCATTCTCTGTTCCGAAGTTCCAAACTGGTTCCATACATTCATTTCATCACTTTCTCACCTTTCTCATTATGATCGTGTTTTGTTTTGTTCGTCTTTTTTCTCTAACCCTTTCATTACGCACACACTCTCTCCGATCAATCCTCTCCATCTCTGCCTCTCTGATCAACCTCTCTTTTTTCTCCATTCTCTCTTTTTTCTCTCCCCGATCAATCATCTTTATCCAATTCTTTCCCTTTTAATTTTCTCTTTAATTTCACTTTTCCCTCACCTTTTCTCTCAAAGTTTAGATCAAAACAATGTTTTCGCTGCTTTTTGTCGTTCTCGTTGGTCTCGGCCTCTCCTCCCGGTTCTCTGAAGCGTGCCAATGCCAGTGGGCACCTCCCAAGGAGAACTACTGCTCGTCGGACTGGGGTAAGCCTAACAACTTTTAAAATTGGCATTTTTTAAAATGCCAAAAGATTAATTTTAAGAAAATGTATAGTAGGAAGTAAAAGGAACTGTGATACTGTACTTTATTATAGGTAAAATATAAATCGGTCCGTGCAGGTACAGTACCTATTTCATAATTACAGTACATCTACTAACTTAAGTGTATACGATATTTTGTCACCCCGTACAGTGGCCCGTGTGCTGGTGGTCAAGCGCCAGGATGGGGTGCAGATGCCAGCTGGATTCACTGACCGCCAAACGGAGCTGAACTCGCGGCACGAGATGAAATATCTGCAAATGTTCAAGGTACTGTATTTGATATAATAGAATGTCTTTTTTTAAATTTTTAATACCTCTCAGAAGGGATGGGGGATGGTGACCTAATAAGGGTGCAATTTTTGATTTTTGAACTTAATCAATTTCCGCTTCATCAGATCAGCAAGCAGATGCCGGTCAACAAGCAGAACCAAGTGATCCTACCGGTGAATGTAAGTAAATAAATAAAATAATAAAAGAAAGGAAGAATCGGCGAATTAGTTAGAAGCTTAGAAGTATAAATGGAAGCGAAAAAGTAGTACTGTAATTGATTGGGATTGGCTGGAGTAGAGGGGGACCGAAAGGTATACGGTAATCGGAATAAGGGAAAAAGGAAAGACAAAGGTGTACAGTAGTAATAATTGAAAAATAAATTGCAATCCGGAAAATACACTTGGAAAAACAATTACACTCCGGAAAATACACCCACAAAAACAATTACAATCCGGAAAATACATCCGGAAAAACAATTACAATCCGGAAAATACACCCGCAAAAACAATTACAATCCGGAAAATACACCCTCAAAACAATACAATCCGGAAAATGCATCCGGCAACTTTTTTGTTCTTTTTAATACAGTATGCCTTTTTCTCTTTCTCCTCCTTTTACCAATTACTACCGTATACTTTTAGCATTGAATATTTCGTAATAATTGAAACTGCTTTTCTTCCAGCACTTTGCACTTTATTTTAGGTTTACACCGCCACGGAGGATGCAGCCTGCGGCATTTTGCTGGAGGGCGGACATGAGTATCTGCTGGCCGGTATGCCTTACCATTATTTGAGCCCAAAGAAAAAACTAAAAAGATAAAAAGTTGGGGAGCAGAATTGTCGAAGTAGATATTCGACAATTCTGATATTCGAACTGATCCGATCTCACCGGATACCGTCGGGATTGTGCCCACTAATCCAATCCAGCTCAATTTCATCATCGAGGTTTTTCAAGACGGATTTTTTGAGACCATTTTTTTATAAATTGTAAATGAAAAAAATCGAAAATTACTCTTTTGATTTTGGGAGAATTTTTACCACCGAAAAGTGAGTTTGACCTTTAATTCATCTGTTAGGTGACTACGTGAACGGAACAATGGTGACCGGACTGTGTCGGCAACTGTTGCTGGACGACAAGAAGGAGTCGCGCAAACATGACATTCTGGAGTGGAAGGAGGTGCCGCAGAAGCTGAAGGACCAGCTGGCCAAGCAGGAGTTCGACGCACAATGCACCCAATGAGGACAGAGAAATGGGGAGAGAGTGGGCATATTGGAGAGAGGCAGAGAGATCAAAGATGATTGCCAGCATTCAATTGTTTAGTCCATTTGGGATTGGGGGAGGGATATTTGATATTTGACACAAAAGTACAATTTTGATGCCAAAAACTAGAAAAAGGGTAATAAACATGTATTTGGTACAGTCGAGCACTTTGCTTTAGTTTATTAGTTGAATTTTTATAGGTTGGAATTAAATTTTTTTATTGGATTTTGATTTCTGCATTTATGACCTGGATCAGGAAAGAATCCAGGTTAACCGAACTGTAATTGATCATCCAGAAAAATAGAGTAAAAACATTAGCAAAAATGCCCGAAAAAAGATTCAACCAAAATTTCAGTAAATCTAGAAACCCAAAGGTACATCAGCAGGGGGGTGTGAGTGGAAAATTGGTTGTTCGGGAACATGGCACTCCGGGGAAGAACATCATCATCATCATCACCAACAACAACAAGAACAATACATCATTGGGCCATCACATCATATTCTCACGCCCAATCAAAAGCACCAGCAAATGCAATAACATGGGGTTATTATCGTATTATTCATAAAAACGGGTTATTGCTGATTTGACAGTGTTTTTGGACCCTTTTTTGATCTTTTTTCTTCTTTATATTATTGGCCCCCATCCATTTCTTTTGTTGGTCCGTCTCGACATGCCAAGTAATGGGTCTGATTACCCAATATACATATAATATGTACTCGCCCCCCTGTCCTCCTGCCCCCTTTATAAGTATGCCATTCCTCCGCCACCAAATGCTTTTCTTCCTCTGTTGACTTTGTTGCTTGCCATGTCCAGCACCAATTTTCGGCACTTTTCCACCTTCAACAGTGTGATGGTGCTGTTCGTCGTCGTTGTTCTTCTCCAGCTCATCTATTTTTCCCAATGTGCCGAACAAAATCGAACAAAGCGAGGTCAGTAGGGGCTGTTGGATAGATCAACAACTACCATATCTCTGCTATTTTGAGCTCCGGAACTTTTTCACTACACTTTCCTATTGGAGATGGACCTCAAAAAGGGGAATACTTTTATTATATAAGAAATACGGTAGTTTCTTGGTTGTTGCACAATGTGGTATTTTGCTTTTCTTAATTTTTTACTGTAACCCATTTGTCCGAAATCTTTTCAGCGGGTTACGGTATGCCACAACAGTCGTCGGGCAGTTACGGTACAGGCGGTGGAGGAATGTCGATGCCAATGCCAATGATGCCCGCGATGATGAGTAAAGGCTATGGGACAAGCGGAGGAGGAGGCGGGGGCGGAGGAGCGTATGGACAGCCAAAAATGCCGGCCGCAATGCCACCGGCAATGCCACCAGCAATGCCATCTTACGGTAAAGGAAAGTACGGTACTGGTGGAGGAGGAGGAGGAGGTGGTGGGTACGGTAGCCAGGGATGACGGAGGGAGAGGAAGAAGATACAGTACACCTAAGAAGAAGAGATACAGTATGATGGACATCGGTGATTGGTCACATGTATCATATTGAGCAAATAAATATTCACAGATAAATAAACACCTTTTGCACTAAAACAAATCCAACGTGGGCTTTGAGATCGAAGTTTTACTGGTCATTTCGAGATAAATTCATGCAAAATTGAGATTTTTCAGGTTTGATTGGCATCACACATCAGCATAACCCAAAAAATAATTGCAAATGGGTTTCCTCCTCCAAATTGGCTATCGATTACTAATTCTTCTCGTTAACCGAAACCGAAATCTTCCCCCGCCGATCTGCCTATCCAACAACTAACTATTCATCTCACTTTCTCCCCTTCCCCTCCCCTCCCCAACCCATAAATAATAAACTTTGGTTCTGCCCTTTCAATTTCATCGAAATGTGCTGGGCAGGTATGTGTCCTCCTCCTCCTTCTCCTCCCATTGCGCCAGGCTGATGAAAATTCGAAAAAGGCTGCAGCGGTGGCGAGGTTTTTGGTTCCCCCTTCTCGTCCACTCACCAAACCAAACTAATAACCTTCTCCCCCTCTCGACAACCAAAACAAAATGAATTGTGGGGAAATAATAAATGAAATATTGGCAAACTGTTATAGGAGACAGACAGACAGACAGACAGACTCGGCTGATGAACTGTTCTTCTCTCTCCTCCATCCTCCCTGCACCACTCCATGCACTCTCTCTCTCTCCTCTTCCCCTGCCATGTACTCTCTCTTCCTGCTCTGTATCTCTGTCGTCCTTCGGTCTCGATCGTTGTTCGCCAACCAAACTGTCCAGAAGAGGTGAAAATTACACTACACCCCCCTCAAAAACCCGGTTTTTCACGGGCATTTCTCGTTGTCGACAGTCGAGACTTATGAGACCGTCGGTTGGTCCAACAAACTGTCCGCCTCCGCCCGCCCTTTTTGGGACACCTTTCTTAAGGCAATGCTCTGCAAGGGTTTTGGTTCCATTGCGCATTTTTGGAGCAGTGTTTTTGTGGCTATAGGGGTGGGACCTCTGACTGAACTTCTTCCATCCCCTCCCCATTAATTTTATTATTCAATTTTTGAATTTTAAGGGTTCATAATCTGGAAAATCCAGTTCAAACTTCAGAATACCCTTTTCAGATAAACCTCGTCCAATTCTCTGAGATTAAATACGATGCGATCCGGTGTGTTGCTGCTGTTGCTGCTCGCCACGTTGGTGGCCGTCGCGTCCGCTCGACTGTTTAAACGCCGTAAGTGGATTGCCTTGAGGTTTATATTAACCCATCTATCCGGCCCACTCCTTTCCAGATGGATATGGCTATAACAAGCCTACCCCACCGCCACCACCACCGCCAACACCGCCCCCGTGCAAGCCCAGCTACGGCTACAACCCCAAACCCAAATATGGACAGGATGGCGGTGGCAGTGGTGGACAGGCCTTCGGCGGAGGCGGTGGCGGTGGAAGCGACCAACCGGAGTGCAACAACTACAACGAGGGGGGACAAGGGCAACAGTACTCTGGGGGCCAGGGAGGCAACCAAGGCGGCAACCAAGGCGGACCTGGAGGAGGAGGACCTGGAAACTTTGGCACTGGGGCACCCGGTGGCCCCGGCGGTAATTGTCCGGGAGGCAATTGCTGATCGGCACGGGCGCGGAATGAGGGGGTGAAAAGGGATAGATCAGACAGACCAGCCTCGACCAAGTCCATTTTGTGGTTGTTGCAGTGAATGTGATGAAAACTAGCTCAAGGCTATCCCTCCCAACTCCCCTGATTGATCATCTTCAACCCCATCTATCTATATATCCCCCACCCACCACCACAGAATTTTGTTTAGCGATCAGATCAGCGCAAGATTGTCAGACTTGCTGACTTTTTAGCCGTTCCTCCCCTCTCGACAATTGATGCTATTTAAGCACAACACTCATTTTGCTCGTCCCCAGTGATAAATAAACACTTTTCGTCCTTCCCGCCGATCCCATCCAATTTACCCATCTCCAAATCTGATCCGATCCGATCTTTGGACTTTGCCCTCTAAAAACACCAATGTCGCGCCACTTCGTCCCGATACTTCTGCTGACCTTGCTGACAATCGTTGTGATGATCTCTGCTGCTGATGATGAGGAGGAGGACCAGCAGACCGTATTCCGTTGGAGACGCGGTCAGAAATCTCAGAAACAAATATTCACATTATTAGGGAAAAAAGATGTCCCGGACATAATTGGATAATTATATAGTTGGGCTGGACATTGGACCTGGAATCCCCAGGCAAAGTCTAGGTACAGCTTGATCTCTAACAAATTTGCTGTTCAGCAACATGTTTTTAAAAGATACAAATACACAAATGTCGGGATTGGGGATTAGACTTGAATATTTGGGTTGTATCCTATTTCTCCTTGATTTTGACTGCCAAAAGTTACAGTATCTAAACTGCAGAGTGTTACTGTACCTATTGCCCTATACTACAGTACTCCATATAGGTAGTACCGTACCCCCTACCTTTGTCAAGGATATGGTTACAACCCGCCGCAACAACGTTACGGATACGGAAACAATGGCGGAGGCGGCGGTGGATTTGGCAACGGCGGAGGCGGTGGATTTGACGGATCCGGCGGAGGAGGCGGCGGCAACAATTGGGGCAACAACGGAGGAGGAGGCGGAGGAGGAGAAGGAGGAGGAGGAGGAAATGGCGGATGGCAGGGATGAAAGTGAGCGGCGATAGAAGAGGCGAAAATGAGAGAAAGTGAGCAGGGCAGAGAAAAAGAGAGGGTGCAAAATAGTGGGTGCAATTAATATCTATTTATTTTGTTGTTTTTGTTGAAAATGTGCATAAAATAATGATTAAGGGTGGTATAATGATGATGACCTTGGAGGAGTTGGGCTGAGAGGCAAAAAGTTTGGGATGATCTTTGATCTCTGATCAAACTTTGATCAATGGTCAATTTTTGATCTTTGGTCAATCTTCGATCCCTGATCAATCCCCCAATCAGCTTAACGCCTTCTTCGGGCGCAGAACAGACAGCAGAGCAGGGAGAGAATGATGGACAGGATGATGGAGACGGCCAGCGAGATCAGCAACGTGTTCCACCAGTCAATTCTGAAGTAAAGGTAATCGCATCGAAACACTGTCTAGATCCGAATCCGAACCCGGGTCGGATCCAGGTCCGCCGGTCTCGGCTCATCAGATTTTTCGGCCTCTCTGTGTTTTCTGGGTTTTAAGGTCAATTTTTTAGTAAAAATTAAATACCGTGCCTGTCAATTTGAAAATCCCGGGTCTAATCCAGTCCTATCCTGTTCCTAATCCAATATCCAATTGTTACCTGACTGTGGAGTAGCTCACCGAGCTGTACCTGTCCGGCCTCTGGTCCCCACTGTACACCAACTGTCGCTGGCCGCCCTCGCGGTACAGCACGGGCGGCAGACTTCCGTCATCGGAACCGCAACAATAGTACGTCTGCAAATTGGCAAATTCATATCCAATACGATACGATTTCTGAGTTTTTACGAAATTTTTGATTTTTTGACGTCAAATTTATGCGTTGATGTCATTAGATGTTAATTTATTGATGGCATTGTGATCAGCCAATTACCTATACGGGAAGTAACTAAAATGGAAAATTTCAAAAATGGAAAAAAGTGAAAAAGTGCATGCTGAACTCAAAGAAGTCCACGTTAACTGAATGTAACTTTGAACATATCTACTACTCCTGCTGGACATGGTCTATTGTACCCTTGGACCGGATTTGGACAAGAGTACAGTCAGTATCTATTAAAAAGGTTCGGTTCGGCATTCACAAAACCCGACCTGGCGACTTCCCTCCTGTCTGATGCAGCATGCAATGTGGCAGTAAAGTCTGGAAAAGTTAATGATCAGCAAGTATACTTTTCGAATCGAAACTATAGTTTTCCCTGAAAAAAGTTGCTTTGACTGATAGATTAAGACCCGTGATTCGGTTCGATCCATGCTTTGACAATTAGGTCTGTCTAGGGTCTAGGTCAGTTTAGGTTTGGATTTTTTAGTTTCAAATTTCAAATGGATAATTCGCCAAATTTGGACAAATACCGTATCCCTCTAATTTGGTACTGTATTCCTCTGGTCCAATTAAATTTGCGGAATTTTTTTTCGTGCGTGTTTTTGAAAGGACCAACTTGCCGCCGTTGGGCAACCCTTCGCACTGCACATCGCCATGCACCAAAGAAGTGGTCCACGCGAAGAAGACAACGCCGCAAAACAGCGGCAGGAGGAGCGGGGCACTGGAGGAGGACGATGGCATTGGCATCACCGAACGAAGAGGGAATTCGGAAAATAATAATAATAATCGATCTTCACCGGATTACAATTGAAACTAACAAAATACCGTACTGGCTGTACCGTACTGTAAGTTAGAGGGGGTTGAACCATTTACCACCTACCAAACCCTTTTTTGCTTAGAAAACAGAAAAATTGATAAATCGGGAGAAAATAATGTGGATGGGATGTCGCAAATTTTTTTGAAAATTTTAGGTAATGGCGCGAGATTTTTGGAAAAGTGGGAGACTCTGCTCGCCTGCTATTATTGGTCCAATCAATCTCGAGGAGTGGGAAAGAGGAGAAATTCAGAGGCGCAATTTCTCGCGTCCTCAAAATCGCGAGGTCCAGTTTGTGAAACAATTTGTATGAATTTGGAATTTGGCAGTCAATGTTCAATTCAATTCTTTCTTCGGAATTGACCAAATGGGCCAAATGGTGAGAGTATCGCAACCCCTTCCGAGTCCGAGTGTTAAAGAATGAATGAATGAGTGAATGATCGGAAACGGAAAAGGGAAAAGAAGCGGAAGAAGAAGAAGAAGAAGAAGCATCTGGGGAAATGGGTTTTGAGATCGGGGGGGGGGGGGAGGGGGAGGAGGGGAGGGGAGCAGATTGATCAGATCAACAGAATAGGTTTAAGGTTAGGGGATTTTTTCTCACCCCAAGCACCTGTTCTTTACGTCACGTTAAGGTCGAGAGACGAATGTCGAGAGGGAAAGAAAGGGTTAGTTTGGTTGGAAAGGGGGGTTGGTTTGAAACTGGAAGGAGGGAGGTTAGGCAAGGAAAGGGTTACGGGCAATAAGGGGATGATGTAATCACTCTCTTTCTCTGCCACATCTCTCTCTCTCAGTTTTGCTATGTCTCTCACTCTACTCTCTTTCTCTGCCACATCTCTCTCTCTCAGTTTTGCTATGTCTCTCACTTTACTCTCTTTCTCTACCACCTCAGTTTGGCTCTGTCTCTTCCCTATCCAAAATATCACCACCAAAAATTCCAGTTTATTTGTTCGATTTCTTACGATTTTCACCATTTTGTGTAAGTGTTTAAAGGTGGACTCAAAAGTCAATGTTTAGGGAACAAATAAATGGTTGAAATGTTTAGACGGGGAGGGGGGAGAAGGAGGGGGTATTCAGGCAGAAAACAGAAAATTGGCTGTTTTGAAGGAGGCGAGGAGAACAATAAAGGTATTGTGGGTTGATTGTTGAAGTTGGTAAAATGGGAATTGGTACACATTTTCGGATTAACAGTTCTCAAGATATATCCAAAATCTGAAAATGGACTTTTAATAGATCTGTCTTCTAACTTCTACTTTTATTATATTGTTCCCAGGGTGCCACTCTTGGAAAAAGCTCAAGAAAAAAAATAATAATAAGTGCTTTGGGCATGGAAATGGCCGAGATCTCGGCCGAGATATTGCCTAGTTTGCCTCTAAAAGTTTAAGGAAAAAGATTTAGAGCGAGATAACTCGGCCGAGCTACCGGGTTGACGTTAGCAGCTCGGATTACACGTCATATATTGATTGTACTAACTGGTTCATTGAACTCGAAAACGTGATGTAGGCCCGAAAAACTCAACGGATCTTCAAAACCAGGAATCAAGGCTCGCGGGCCCCTCGGTCGGGAATTTTTCAGAAGAGGGTATTCTATTTTGTACACCTTTGTAGCCAAGCACAATCCTTATCATTATGTTTATTGGGACAGTCCCAAGGGTTGTTGGACGTGTTCGGTCCCGCTCTCCGCTGCCGTTGTTCGGGTTGCGGCCGGATGTTTGCAGCAGCTGGCTACACCCGCAACACGGCCCGATGCCAAACTGATCTCCACCCCGCTCAGTTCCACCGCCCCATCAACGCGCAACTTGGCGTACTCCACCGCGCGCGGTTCATCGACACGGTGGAAGGCGGAACAGAGCGGACGCCCGTTGACGGACACCTTTTGGAGGGGATAAAATTTGCACAAAGAAATGCCGAGATGATCGGGATTTAGAACTTGGTATTTTGGACATTTTGGCCGGGAGTTAAGAAATAATAAAAAAGTGAAATACCGTATCCGGAAAACATGCAACACTAATCCGGAAAATGAAATACCGTATTCACAAAATATGCAATGCCTATATCGTATCCGATTACGCTAAAATACCGTAAATCCTCGCCACCCTACAGCAGCGGCAATTGGAAAATAGACGCCCGGGGCATCTACGGTGCCGTAACCTTAGCATTGGCATTCTATGAATTTCTGCCGATTATTCTCACTATCAGTATTCTCTAGACTATTCTCACTATCACTATTCTCTAGACTATTCTCACTATCACTATTCTCTAGACTATTCTCACTACCTGAAGTGCCACGGGGTCGTTGTGCACCACCAAATCGAATGCTTCGCCCTTTCGAAACGGAAACGGGCCTTCGCGCTCCTCGATGCCCCACTCGCCGTTGGTCTGCGAGTTGCGCACCACCTTAAAAATGTACTTTGTACTCGAAACTTGCTCAACATGTACCCACTAACTAAGAATGACCTGTTGTTTGTCGAATTCGGCGCCCATTTGGAAGAGTACATCCTGCTGCTGGTTGGGTCCAATCAGCGAAATGGCGAAGTCCCCGCGCGGCATGCCGTAGATGAACAGACGCTGGCCATGCTCCAAGCCAAGCCCGTCGTGGAAGGTCTGCTCGTACGGAATGTCGAAATAACGCCCGCCCCAATGCACCCCGCTGAGCGCAATGTCCCCGGAGGCTTAAAAATTAAAAATACAAATATGGTGACATGGCACAAAACATGAGTGTCTAATCTGAATCTGTGGATATATGCTGTAGCAACATTTTACTGACTGGGGACATGTCTGACTGGGGAACTTTCAAAGTGATTTTGGATGGCGTTTTTTATTAATTTCAGAAAATACTATTTTAAACATCAAAACCTGAATAAAACTCAAAAAAGTCTTCGGGACCGGGGTCGGTAGTTTTGAGTAGCACTATCGGACCTGAATGTGATCAATTTGGCGAAAGTCCGCGCGATGCTGGAAGCTGGCCCACGGCGTTTGGTTGGTCAGAATGTCGCACTTGTCGGCATGTATTCGGATGCGGACATCGAACGGCTTGGCGTGGAAGAACGGGTTGGAGTGGAACTCCTCCTCGCCCCACTCGCCCTTCTGAAATGGAAAGTTAAGGGGTCGAACTTGAGTTCGACTTAACCCGTAAAAGGTGTTAAAGTGCAGACTGACCAGACAGGAGTTCAGCACGGTGATGCCGACCTCGAAGTGGAAGCACAGCTGGAGCACAATGAGTTCGTGGCCCGAGCCGGGCACACCGCTGATCAGTGACAGCTCAAAGTGACGCGCATCCGGGTTCACTGAATGTAAAGGAAATGTAGTTTTGGTGGAGGAATCGAACTCGCAAGGAATGCACCAACAGCACTTAAACCCACTGCGCCACCGGGTACCTGTTCCCTGGAAGACCAGCGATTGGCCCGGCTCCACCTGGGAACTGAGTCGGGAGGTGAACGGCACCGGAAAGGCATTCATCAGCGGATCATCATCAGCAACAGCCGGGCTGGACAGCATGTTTGGCTGGGGGAAAATGGGTTGGGGTTGTACAATGTTTTGGACTTTGAACTTTGATCTGCAGATTAGCATATCCCCTTTTCCCCTCTTTTTTGGTCGGAGTTACAAGAATAAGCCCGTTTTGCGTAACAAGTTGTTCTCTATAAGAAATCATCTTTCTGTCCAACAAGTTGCACATTTTTGCAATAAATCGGAGGTAGCTGTTAAGGCGTATTACCCAAACAAAGTCCACCACCAAAAATTGGACCATTTTTATGCATTGCTTACCATTTTGTGGAGAGTGTAATATTCCGAAACAGTGCAAAAGAATATTTGTTATTTTTGGATTTTATTTGGGGGAGAAGTGGATGAATGAATGGATGGGATGGATGTAGGAGGAAGGTTTGGTTGTTGTTGGTTGGTGGAGAATGCGGCGTAAATATTTTGCCCATTTTATATTACACGCGGGGACGGAGGAGGGGAGGGGAGGGGGAGCAGAGGGAGTAAACAACATCGGCGGGACGAGGAAAAAGGGGGAAAGGGGGGGGGGAGGGGGAAAAGGACACGTAAACAAAAACAAAAATAAAAAACGAGGAAAGGGGGGGGACGAGGAGAGGAGAGGAGAAGAGGGAGGAGGGTAGGGGGGTAGGAAGGGGGAGGGAGGAGACGGGTGTTGGAGAACACAAAGAACCCGAACAACATCGACACACAACGAGGTCGAGACCATTATTGGACTGACCCGAGATCCGCCGAGGTCGAGATGCAAGCATAAATTGAGGATGGAGACCAGTTCTGAACGAAACTCGAGACTTTTTAAAGTTATTTGAACGAAATTGAAAAAGCGGTAAATTTTGATAGCCGGGGAAGGACAAAAAACGCTTTAAAAAGTCCAATCATTCGAGAATAAAAACACGGGGGGGGAGAGCTCGACTGATCTCAGGTCGAGGGCCCAGTTTTTCAACAAAAAAACATAAAAATTGAATAAAAATGGTTGCAAAACAAAGTTGCAGCACAGCAAATAAAAATAACAAATAATTGGCAAATAATAACAAATAATTGGCCCGGCGGTGCACACGCGAAAACGTAAAAAACGCCTTTGGCCAAAGGGAAAAAAGAAAGCTTCCTTCGCCCGCCGGGCAAAGTGTCACCACCCTCCCCCTCCCCCTCCCCTTCCCCCCTTCCCCTCGGTATCGAATGCATTTATTCCGTGCTGTGTTCTCCACTTTTTTGGCTTTTGGGGCGGTTGCTGAGGGACGTATAGAATATATAGGGAATGGGAGACACATTTTTGGATTTATGGCCTTAATATGGCGCCCAAAAGAGGTGAGAAAAGGGTACCTATTTTCCTGTTTTTTTGGCAACCCCCCCCCCTCCAAAATTTCTCCAAATCACCAAAATTTCTCCAATTGCATGATGTCAGATCTATGATTAGATGATGATTTTGATGTCCGATTCTTGATCAGCGCCCTCGAAAACCCATTATTGGTGATTTGGAGAAATTTTGGAGGGAATGGGGTGCCAAAACAGGAAAGTACCAAATTCAGAATTTGTTTTGGAATGCAACATTGACTTACTGGATGGATAACACTAACCTTTTTAACCCGTCCAACAAAATTCTTTCTGGCCAACTCTACCCGAAAATTATTCTTTATAGAATAACTATATTCTTATATTTTTTATTAATTTTCAAACAAAAAATTCAGAATCTGCCTTTCGCCAAGATGATGCCGCCTCCAGCTGTTTGCATTATGCTCAATTTGGGCACTGTTGCACCGCTTGGCTATGCATCTTACGCAATATGGAAAATCGGCGGAGGTTAGAAAATCCAAAAAACAAACACATTTAAAATACGAGATTTTTTGCTAGTTCTTTGGAGAAAATTTTGGTTCTTGATTCCTTGGTTGATTGCCAATTCTATAGAATTGGCACAATAGTTTGTAGATCTATGTACAAAATATGTTAAAAAACGGGTAGATTCTAAATGAAAATTTTCATTTCGATTTACAGAAGAAAAGAGGTGTATATTGAGATGTCATGTTTTGACATTGGAGTTAAATTTATGTTTTGATCAAAACAGGGTTTTTACATTTTTATAGGCTTCAATTCGGTTGATACCAAATCAGCGCTTGGAATTTACGGCTTCACACTTTTCAACATGTTTAGTCTGGTGCCTGCTTACAAGAGTCATAACAAGAAATGGGTAAGCTAGAAAATAATTATGTTTAATTTTTTTAATTTCTCTAGGTCACCTGTAGCCATCTGTTCTTAGCTGGCAGTGCTGCGGCTACCGCACTTGCCTTTAGCAATGTTGACAGCGTCGCCGGTTATTTGACGTATATTTTTTATTAATTTTAATTGTTAATAAATCCAAACATTAATGTAGGGAAAAATCTTATGCGCAAAATTTTTGATAAATGCTATTGCTATTTTAAAGAGATTTTTGTAAAAATAGAATTCCATTTGCACTCTGGAGCGCGTACCAGGCCCTGCCCTGGCTGTACACCATTTGTCCATGCAACAAACCCAATGGTGATGGTACGTCCACCGCAACTATGCAGCCCAAGACCGAACCGCGATCGCCGGAGACACCATCGACGGGCATACCATTCACGCCGACAACGACCGACCAGACGCAGACGCAGGAATATAATGAACATTGATGAATGTAAGTTTGAGATTTTAAGGGGTTTTTAATTTAATAAAAAATTGGGTGTGATATAGGGTGGCAGGCGGGGGGGATGGGTTTAAGAAATTTCGGGGACGAGGATGGGCGAGTATGTACCGATCGGGGATGGGCTAGTCGGGGATTTTCGGGGACGGGGATGACCAAAAATCGGGAATCACCGAGTTCGGGGGGGGGGGGAATCGGGGA
>JAQIYK010000015.1:0-30969 GCA_034700465.1 Rotylenchus robustus
TTATTCCTTCCCCAACCTCCGTTATAGAGGTCAATCCCGCTCCCCCTTCCCCCTCCCTTCCCTCTCCCTTTACCCCTTCCCTCTCCCCTTCCCCCCAATTCCCTTCCTCCCTCTCCACCAATCCATCTTCTTGGCACCCACTTCTTCCTTCCCGCCGGTAGTATCCCCTCAGGCCATTGTCCCCCCAGGTCATCCCTCCCCTCCCCTCCACTTTTCCCCCTTTTCCGCCGACGATGACCTTTCCCACCGATAAATATCCCACCCATCCGCTTCTCCTCTTCTTCCTACACCGTTGTAAACTTCTTTTTTTCCTCCAATTTTATTTTTCTTTTTCACCTTTTCCCTCATTTTTCTTCGTTTTTTTTGCATTTTATTTTATACTTTAATTTTCGACAGATCAATCAGGGACAACCAATTTGCATATTATTTATTATTCCGACAGACCATTCCCTACCCTTCCCTTTTCTCCTTTTTTCCAGTCTTTCACACAAATTGCACAGTGCCTAAGCTATCCAATTCCTTCCCAAAAATACCTCTCCAAAAAGGGTCGGGGAGATAGAAACAAACATTGTTTGTTGTAAAAACCCAAAAAAAACAACAACAAATTGCCCGAGGGCATCATCAAACAACAATACATTCATTGCAGCCTCTGGACTATGAGGATGCCGCACAGCGCGACAACGGCTTCCTCCTGCACGTGCGCGTCTTCGACGGGCGCTTCTACGCCAGCACAAAGGTAGTTAGTTGTACACTTTTAAATGGGTTTCATAATTCAGAAAAATAAAAATTCCTCGAAAAGTGTGGCTAGGTTGAGGAGAGAGTTCTTTAAAAAAACTCGAATAATATTTGGAATCAGTCTTAAATTTTCGACTAAAAATTTCCACAAGTTTTTTTTGACTGTGCTTTGTCCTCGTTTTGATTTGCTCTTTCTATGAACTGCTTAACCATTGTGCCCGTCCCTATTACAGGTGCTCGTCAAGGTGCTGGACCGCAACGACAATGCCCCGGCGCTGGTCGGTCCCCGCCAACTGTCCTTCGCCGAGTCCGTCCCGATCGACTCCTTGCTGGCCACCTTCACCGCCCACGACGCCGACCAGTTCGACACTCAGTTCGAGTACGACTATCCCTTCCTCTCCTTGCCGACTGTCAACTTCCTCCGCAACAAATTGCCAACCAAATATGCGCGCCAAAAGTTCAAAATTTGAAAAGGGCGTCCCAACTCCCCATCCGCGCCATCCCTCCCCGACCCTGTCCTTGTCCCTGTCCCCGTCCTCCTCCCAAATGGCCATATTCCTCCTTCTCATCGCCTTGGCCTCCTTTTCGCTCGCCAATGGCCAATTTTCCGGTTGGGCAAATGCCCCGGCTAGCCAGCCCTATTGGGGCAACGGATTGCATCGTTGGGGAGGCGCCCAACAGAAGAGCACCCGGGAAATAATGCTTTCGGTGGTCAAAAACATCTCCGAGGACACCCCCGTGGGCGAAATACTGCTTAATTTTCGTGCCGAAGACAAGAGTTCACCCACCTACAACCTCACGTAAGAAAGAAGGGACCAGAGAAGTACCGTAATGGGAAGAGAAGCGTAACTAAAAAATACAGTATACCTGAGATACAAAAAATAATATCAAAAAATTGTCCGATTTTCCGTCCCAATAGTCCGCAAAATGGTTTCTTTAAACTTTTTTGGAACTGAGAACGACCTTGGGAGGGGTTTGGAAGAACAAGTTGGAACGATTTTTGATGGGATTGAGTGAGGGAAATAAATGATTATCGAAGAAAAAATTGGGGGAAAATCGGAGGAAAAATGGGAGAAAAAGGGGTTTTTAGAGATTTGCAGCTTAAGCGTCGATCCATCCAATTAATAAGCCCAAATCCATCCAATTTATTATTTATCATCTGATGGAGGAGAAGAATGGTCTTTTGTGTTGGTTTAATTGGGAAAACAAATTGAATTATAATTAGTCATTTTATTGGGCCGGGAAAATGGGATTATTAGCGTCGAAGGAGGGAGGGGTAAAGCAAAATGACCAATGGGTGAGAAGGGGGGAATCGAATTGGTCAAATGGGATTTATGAAATTGGAAGAAGAATTAACAAACAGAACAGTGGGAAGAAGAACAAAGCAATGGGGTGCAGGGAATTGACCAAAAGGGACATGTTTTGCCTTTTTCTGGTCCAGTCGAACTTGTCGAACTTGTGCCTTATTCCCTTGAATAGGTACCGGATCAGCCGAGAGACAGACCCAAAGCGTCAGTTCTCCATTGACCAGAACGGTGCACTGCGCGTGGCGCAACTGCTCGACCGGGAGGACATACCATACTACGCACTTCGCATCGAGGCATTCGACCAGGGTATGTCCTGCTGGTAGATTAAGTCCGAATATGCATAAATTGTGCAATTTCAGCCGGCAACATTGGTGCACAATACGTCGACATTTACCTCCAGGATGTCAACGACAACGCACCTAAACTGCTCACACATCCCCATCCCTGCGTGTTCATGGAAAACACCACGCCAGAACAACAACCGTCTTGCGAAATTCGGGCCATCGATCCGGACACTGAGTAACCCATAAAACAAATAATTTAGTGCTGAAGGAAACAAATATTAACAGTGAAAATGGACCGCCGTTCAACATGACATTGAGCCCGGAGTTCCAGTTCCGCGACTATCTGGATGTCCAATTCGATCGGGGCGGTGATGGTGGTCGAGGCTCCATGCACATTCGTCCCTTGAGGGAGTTCGATCGGGAAGACCCGGATGTGCCGGACAAGCGCTTCACCATCCCCGTGATCGTGTCGGACCGGAAGGGCAAGCAGAGCGAGCAGAAGGTGCACGTAATCATCGGGGATCTGAACGACAACCCAATGAGTGACGGACACATGGAAGTGCACGTGTACTCGTACAAGGGACAGCTGAAGAGAACGGTGGTCGGAGTGCCATTTGTGGAGGACAAGGACGACTGGGACGTGGGGGACAAAAGCTTCCAGCTGGTCAAGTCCGAGAACCAATACTTCCATCTGCAAGACAAACAGGTGAGCAGCACACCACGAGTTCAAACAGTACAACAACACGCATATTTGAAGTTGGCAATTGACGCGGATTTGCCCGAGGGCATTTACGAGTTGGAGGTGAAGGTGGAGGACAAGGTGCGCAACGAGCGGGCAATGTCATTCATCAAAGTGACCGTGCGCACCGTACCTGAAATTGCGTTCGATAAGCATGTAAGAATACCGTATCATTTTGATAGAATACCGTATCACCGTATCATTTACCGTAATCCGAACACCTTTTTGTTTAGGCGACTATCCGACTGGAAGTTGGACCATCGCCGGTCCCGGCTGGCGATCTTCTAGACGAGGAGGCTAAAGAGTTGGCATCCGCACTGATCCGCGAAGAACATGGCGAACCGTCGCGACTGGAACTGTTTCGTCGCGAGATGGAAGCACTGAGTCAATCCTTCGTGGAGGTGATGTCACTGAAGCCGGATGAACAACTCCTGCAGCGCCTTTCCACCAAAGTGGTCGATGTCCGTTTCACCGCTCGCACCGGCGACGAATTTTTGGACCCGGTCTATCTGCACGGACTGGTGGCACGCAACAAGGAAAGACTGTCCGCAGTGCTCAGGGCACGGATCCTGGCCATCGGAGTGGACATGTGCAAATGGACGACGTGTGACAATGGATGTCGGACCGAGAACCGGGTGGACAATGTGAGTGGTTAGGAGGAGCAGAAATATAGGTAATTGGACTGATTGGGTCAAACTGGTGGAAACAACTTTTGAAGAATAACAATGCGCCGCACAAAGATGTGTTCAACTACAATGACCGGAAAAATTATATCTTTCACTTTTGCATTCCAAAATCTGGGATAATACTGTAATTGAGGGCATACTCTATCAGGGAAAATTCCCTCTACAGTAGAATGTGATATATTCCGCGATAGGGGCTAACAAAGTCTAATGTATTGATGTGTCTTGTCTTACCCCCTACCCGACTGTTCAGAGTGGTGTTGTGGTGCATGCCAATCGTACAGTGATTGTCGGACTGAACGCGTCGGCGGTGGATGTATGCGAATGTCCCGCATATTATCCGAAGAGCGAGTGCGATCGGACGGTGTGCTACAATGGTGGAGTGTGTCACGACACCAGACCTGGCACATTGTCAGTGTATTTCTTCGTTTGAAATATTTAACCCTTAAATATATTGAACTGTTTCATTCGTTCAGTTGCGAATGCCGAAATGCTCAGCTGACCGGATTCCGATGCCAGGGCAACACACGAAGCTTTGATGGGCGTGGTTTCGCCTGGTTCAAGCCGATGCCAGGTGGGCAAAACACCGAGTCCACTTTTTATGTTTGTTTGTATGACCATCACTTTCAGCTTGTACCTCCTTGAATATCTCGCTTCGGTTCATGACCAAACAGGACGGTGTGCTACTGTATAACGGACCGATGGGTGACCCGCACAAGGATGCGCTCAACTACAACGACTACCTGTTGGTGTACATCGAGAAAGGAATGCTGCACGCCATGCTGCAATTCAACGGCAAGGAGCCGGTGGATCTGTTCGTGGAGCAAATGGTCACAGACGGACGATTCCATCGGGCCACTCTCAGTCAGCAACACAAGAAGCTACGGCTGGTGTTGGACGACTGCACTTCGTTGGAGGTCAGCAGCACACAACAGCAGCAGAGGCCGAGCTTGTCGAGCTGTATGATGAGCAGGGACGCACCCGACGACGACGAACGACTGAACATTGCCACGCCGCTTCAACTCGGCGGGTTGGCACCGCTGTCCGGCGCGGAAGACTACCCCAGTGCGGTGCGGGAACACGCATTGGGCAACTTTGTGGGCTGTACGAGGGAGTTGGTAGTCAACAACGATGTGAGGAGTACTTTTCATTCTGTTTGGTCCAAATCACCCAAAATACCCTGTTGCTTCTTTTAGCACTACGACTTGTACCGACCTATCCACGCCGAACAGAGTGTGCCCGGCTGTTCCATGTCCTGGGGTTCAGCGTGTGCCGGTGATGCGCCATCTTCAATTGCTGAGGACACTTCCAACCAGTTGAGTGCCAGTTCGCCAGCCTCGACTTCCTCCTCCTATTCATTCGTCAGCGGATTCTGCAATGGACATGGCGAATGTTTTGTGGAGTCAATGGACCAACAGGTGGCCAAGTGCGAATGCGAGCCCGGATGGGAGGGAGAAAGGTATTCGGGAAGGACACTCAACTGTCCGAACTCATTCTGTTCTGTTCCAGATGTGATCGTCCCATCGACTGGGTGGAGTTCAGCTCCCGCGACTCCTTCCTCAAGTACATCCTCCAAGTGCAACCCGCCTACCAAGAGTCCCGACTCCGCGTGCTGTTCTTGCCTGGCTCCACCGGCATGGGACAACTGGCATCAGCGTTGGGCCAAAATCAGCCTTCTGCATACATGAAGCTGGAGATTAACCGGTTGGTATTGGTCAAAGAGTCCCGACACAATATGTAAATTACTGTCCGTTCAGATTCACCACCCGCGGCAGCTTCGATCTGACCCCCTCGGCAATTGGCACCAATGCAGCACCAGTGGAAATGGAGTTGTTAGAGCCCCGGCTGAACCACTCTGTCCCATATTTAGTCGATTTCCACCGAACACCCACAAGGTATTACATTGGTGAATAAAAAGCGAATTGTTAAATTTCCTTAAAATCCTTTACAGTGCCCAACTTCTGATTGATGGCCAATACAACATGAAGCGGGAGTTGATGCCGGACAAGGAAGGGTCATTGTTCGCCGCCCGAACATTCTATGCCGGCAACCAACAAGGCCAACAGGGCTTCCAGGGATGCATTGGCAAGTTCCACTACAACAGTTTCGAGATGGGACTGCGACTGGACGAGAGCGGCGGGGCGGGCGGATCAGTGGAAGTTGCGGGAGGCAATGATCTGACTGTGGGTCCGGGGCCGATGTACACGCGACAACAACAACAACAGGACGAGAACGACCACCGATTCAGACGCAATCGCTTCTTCCGGAGGGAGCGCAGGGAACAGCCCGGACCGGTGATTGTCCGACTGGACACCATTAAAGGAGTCACCCAGGGATGCTCCCAGGTACAATAATCCATCAATTAACAATTATTTTTGTGTTTTCCATATGTAATGTTTAAGTTGGCAACTTGCGATAAGCTCGGTGTCCAGTTTTGTCCCCTTGGCCAAATCTGCATGGACACATGGAAAGGCGCCTTCTGTGTATGCCCGGAAGGCAATCACGCTTCGCTGGATGTGAACGGAAGACTGAGTCGCTGCAACCAACGGGAGGCAGTTGCCAGTTTGGGGATCAGCAACTCGGCCATGATCATGATCCTGGTCTCGCTTCTCCTTCTGATCCGTAACTATTACCTTTTTGGTCCTTAAATTTCATTACCTATTTTCACTGTTTTTTATTGCAGTGATTGTGCTGATGATGGTCGTGTATACGAGAAGACAAAGGCCACCGTTCGAGTCCGTCCGTCCCGAGGAGATGAAGCCGGACAGTCTACGCCCGTACGACGTGGAGGGCGGCGGAGAGGCGGACAACACACGGCACAACCTGTCCAATCTGCGCAAGCCGGTGATGCCACTGGACACCAATGGGCTCGGTGGAGGAACAACCAAGATTTACCCCCAAGGCGGAAGAACTGTCGGTAAGTTGAAGGAAAAAATATAATAAGAAGAATTGATAACATGGTGAATCAGCAGATGATGGACTGAATGCACAAGTGAACGATTTGGAAACGGACCCCAACACGGGACCATACGACGAGTTGAGGATGTACAACGTGGAGGGCGACACCCAGTCCACGCTGTCCCTGGAGTCATTGGACTCCGCGCGGATAGTCAATACAACGGGCTCCGCTGGACAACAAGCCGATAGTGCCAGTCCCAATGTAAGAGCAGTTAAATAGTACAGTACATTTTGTTGCATTACGGTGCATTTGCACGGTACAGTACACTTTTCTCCTTTTGTAGGCACGGTGGCCCTCCAACGGTTCCGCGGCTTCGGGCGGTACCGAAACATCCTTCGTGCGGTGATGATCTTCTTCCTCCTTCCCCAACAACCACAACAATCACTCATTTTTGTACTATTTTCGCCACATTTTTGACTTACCATGTCCAACATCCTTTTATCTCTTCCTTTATATTTGTTTTTCTTTCTTTTTTCTCTAATTCTCTCCTCCTTTCTTACTCCCTTCATCTTGCCATCACTCTCTGCCACCGTACTTTTCCTCCTCATTCCCTACCGTATTCTTTCTTTCTCTACCGTATTCCTTCTGTCTTTTCCCTCCACTTTTGCTCACTCTTTTTTCGCTCTCTTTCTCTCGCTTATTTTCTCTCTCTTTTTTGCTTTCTTTTTTTCAAATGCTTTTCACCCCAAAAATATTCTTTCATTTTACATTCGCACAAATCGCCTTCTTTTTCCATCGAATTTTCCATTTCCTTTATTTTTACATTACTGTATTTTACTAATTATCGTCGATTATTCTTTTCCCTTTTTGACAGAGACCGAAATTACAGTATATTTTATTTTTTATACCATATACCTAACCTATCTTTTACAGTACACCCCACTGCCCTCCTCCACCACCACTTCTCAGCTGTTTTTCTAAAATTCTTTATTCATCTAC
Organism: Rotylenchus robustus; assembly: GCA_034700465.1. Lineage (NCBI taxonomy): Eukaryota > Metazoa > Nematoda > Chromadorea > Rhabditida > Hoplolaimidae > Rotylenchus > Rotylenchus robustus. The sequence continues at coordinate 7,647 of JAQIYK010000015.1, forward strand.
CGTATTTTCTCTAATTTGACGCCTTTTAGAGGGGAATATAAAACTCGGATTAATATTTTAAAAATACGGTACTGATTAATATCAGATCAAACCACAGTAATCCACTCAAATCCATCTTTTGCTGATCATTATTATTATCAATTAATCAATTAATTGGTCCAAATGTTCATTATTTTGTTCATTTTGTATTTATTCTTTGCTTTTCCCATTTCACACTCCCAAATATCTCCTTCTCTTTTTTATTTTACTTTTTGCATTTATTATTTTTTGTAATAATTTGCGCATTTATTATATTTTTCAATTTTATTGCATTGGTTGTGTTTGATCTTTATATTTTGCTTTTCAATAAAAAGATAAATAATATTAAAAATTACTTTTTTTTCGAAAATGATCTTTGCAAGCATTTGGTGGTCTCAATCAGTCAAAAACAGTCTCATTGAGATTATTTCCAATGTTCACAGTTCATCATCTCCATCAGACACTCCCATCTCCATCGCCACCTTTGCCACACTTTGATAATGAACTGCACATCCATGCCACCGTGACCACCATCGCCAACAGCAGCAGGAGGCCCGTTGTGCAGATGAACACAATGCCAACGACCTTTCAAAAGTTAGGGGAAGGGTTATAATGGGCAAAGTTGGTCAGGATCAGCAGAGAGAACGAATCAATTAGGGCAACTTGTTGAACCCGTTGCTACTTTCTTTGCTGTTGCCCACTGATCACCACTGATCTTACCCGCCACTCGGGTTGGCACGCCCTCTTTCGGCCGATCTCTTCAATTGTTCAGCTCGCCAAAGCGTGCACACTCCTTCAGATGTGCCACGAGCTGGTCCAACCATTTGTCTATTTCTTCTTCCCATTCTTTCTTAGACTCGCCCAATTCCAGCAGACGAAGACAGACGTCATGCTGAACTGGTTGAAAAGGTGGAAACAGTGATTGGGTGGTTGATCAATGATCAGCAGATAAACTAAAATACCCACCGGCGGATAAATACCACCCCCTCCATTTTCGAGATGTGCCAAAGAGTCAGAGGAACTGAAGAACAGAACGATGATCACAGAAAGCAATAAGAAGATGGCGGATAAACGGTGGTTGAAAATTGGACGACAATTCATTTGGCCAAGGACGGAAGGGGAATCTGAATTGATAAATAAAACAACCTGTGACAGATTGAAATTGAAAGATTGTAAATCTGATCCAAAAATTATTGTTGGGGATGCTTTTGGTGGGAAGTCCAACAGCCGAAAGCAACAAAAAAAGAAGGAACGAGTGAAGTGAAGCAATGACAGACTGTTCCTTCCTTCCATCCATTCCTTCCTTTTCCACCGCATCCTCCGTCCCACAAAACAATAATAATGACCTTTTCAGGAAGATGATCAGCTGGTTTGATGATGATGATTAATAATGGTTAATGTCTTGTTGAACATCAAAAAGAATATTTCGGGAAATATTTTATTTTGTAAATAAATTAAAATGCATAAACAAATGTTTAAATTCGAACTCCTTCCTTCCTTCCTTCCATCCGATCCGATCAATGTTTTTCTTCTCCGAATCACATCACCACACATCTCCCTCGAACCTGCTGCTGATCGTTCTGATCCATCTCCACCTCCTTGGATGGTTGTGCTGTCATGGATGGTCGTCGGAGAGCACTGGCATTGAGACCCATCGCGGGACGAAGGTCGCCGGCGGAAGAACCGACGGACGAACGACGAGGAGGACGAGCAGGGACCATGTGGAGAAGGGGACGGGGAGGAGGGGGAGGAGGGACGAGAACATGTTGATGAACAGTGGGGGAACGGGGAGAGGAGGCGGAAGAGGAGTTGGACATGGCGGGAGGGCGACGGGCAAAGTTGGACACCAAAGTGGGGCGCAGCGAATGGAACCAAATCGGGAACTGGAAGGGACAAACAAAAAAAGAATGGGATAAGCCAAACACCAAAACTCAAAATTGCATTTCAGCTGATGACCAAGACTGAGGCCTTCATGTTAAATCCCTTTTTCAGTATCTAAAATGCACCCAAAATGCATTTAAACAAAAAAATAATTGGCCCAACTTTTCGATGATGGAACCCACCCTTATTCCTCAAAAGCATTTTTGGATTTCTTCTGACCGTCTTGCTTAGCACTGCCAGTTCAATCTCGCTGAGCCGAGTGCCTAGCAGTTTGGCCAGCCTCTCGCCACTGATCCGATCAACCTTTCTTCCCTGCTGCTGATTTGCACCCCCAATGCCCAGTCCGATCAGCACAAATTTGGCCTGAAAATGCTTTGATTGCTCCTCATATATATTCAATTTATTATTATTATTATTTCATTGCCCATTTGTGCCTACCTTTGTTCCCATTGCGTCGATTGTCTCCGATGCACAATGGTTGACCACCTTTTGGATTTGCTCAAATGACTCTGTTTGATCAGTACGGTAGATGAACACCACCCGAGCCGCACTTCCAATTGAAGTGCTCAGTTCAGCTGATGACTTAATACAAAATAAAAATCAGTGCGTTATATAAGTGGAAATACGGTATTTTTTAAATATCCATTCAAAGATGGAGAAAAGCGAGAAATAATGTTCGGTATTTTAACACACACTTACCTTTTTGTTGCTGTTGTTCATGTTGTCCGCCAAGTCCACAAACTCCACTTTGTCCAAATGGGCGGTAAATGCTCGCCAAATGTCCTGTTGATGTTCCGCGGATCCGATAGCGGAGATGACCAGAACGGACAGAGTGGCGGGATCACGAGAAGATGAGGACAAAAGCAGGGAGGTGGCAGAGCCGGTGATGGCCGAGCGGAAGGAGTGCACACTCGCGCGCTTTTCTTTAGACTCTTCAGGTTTGGATTAAAAAACAGAAAGTCCCAACATGTTGGACAAGGTGTGTGACGGATAGATAGAATATTTCCCGGTTCACTCACTTTTGTCCTGTTGTTGTTGCTCGGCGACCAATTTGTTGCGAATACGCGCGAAACTTTTCCTCAAGTTGCCCATTCTTGGGAACTGTTGCTGTTGTTTCTGTTGTCCCTTTCCAAAGCGCAACTTTCCCTCCAAACTCGCCGCCAACTCGCCCACCCTCGGCGACTCCGTCTTCTCCGGCAACACAACATTCTTTGGTCGCCGTTGACTGGCCCGCACAGCTTCCCGTTGCAGGATTTTGGCCTAAAATTGACAAATCGTAATTTTTAATTATTTATTTATTTATTACCTCCTTCGACGGGTGCATTGTGCGACGAATGGTGTTGCGAATGAAGTTGCTTTTGTTGTTCTCGACATGCTTGTTGCTTTTCTTGAACTCGACCACTCTCTGAAACAACAAACGTGACCGGGAAATATTGATACATTTGTGCTTTAATTTTTCGCCACCCTGTTGAAGTCCAGCAGGTAATAGGCAGGAATAGGCCCCCACCCATTTTTTCAAAAATGATTTTTCTTAAAAAAACAATAAACCAACAATTTTTGGAAAATTTAAACCGATTTTTGTAGAAAAATTTTTTCGTTTGTTTTTTCTTTTCTGGAAAGAAATTAGAGGAACTAAGAAAGTAGGGCATTTTATTTGTTTGTTTTGTTGTTGCCTTTGCCAAATTGGTGTTGGGCACCGGTTGTAGGGTGGGGCTGCGGCAGAAGGGACAAATGGTCGAGCGGCGCAGCCAGGGCTCGACACAGGCGCGGCAAAAGGAATGGCCACAGCTGAGGATCAACGGCTGAAATTGGCCAAAAGTTGCGGAAATTAGGGGAGAAGGAATAGGGGGAAGGGGGGCTAACCTGGTCGAAGATGATCTTGCAGAGGAAACAAGTCAAATCAGTGGAGACCGAATTGGCGGCGGGAGAGGAGGAGGACGAATTGGAGCGGAACATCGTGGTGGAAGAGGGGGGGGGAGATATTTGAAGTTGGAAAAACCTAAAAGATGGTGAAAAATGATAAAAAACGGAAGAGGAGGAGAAGAAAAGTTGGGATGAAGAAGAAAAAGGTGGGGAGAGGGAAAGGGGGAAGGTGGGAAAGAAAAGACGGACACAGATGTGGGGGAGGAATGGAAAGCGGAAAATGAGAGAGGGGGAGAAAGGATGGAATAGGGGAGATGGGTATTTATGTATTTAGAAAAAAGACCAAACAAAGGTGGGGAGTAGGAGGAGGGCAAGGGCAGGAGGACGAGCACATCATTACAACAACATCTTTTTCTTCTGGTAAACTTCAACTGGCTCTGAAGAGCACAAAGTCCATCAAAATTGATCATTTTGCTCATTTTGTTGCCCTTTTTTCTTTCTTTTTTGCCTATGGCAAAATTCCCATTTGGAGAGAGAAAGTGGAACAATTAAGTTCACTTATTGTTGTGAAGGGCGATGAATGGATTGGATTTGGAGTCTGATCTTTAGTCACTGACCTTTAACATTAGAAAATTGGGATGGTGTTGAATGGGCCAAAATGGGCCAAAAGGACCAAACAAATTTGATGAAATTTGACCGAGTCCGGCGGATGTTGGCTGTTTCTGTTACCAAGCGGCGGAGAGAAGGTGTCATTTTAACGCAAACGTTAAAAAAGCACAAAATAGTCCGACGAATGAGTATTTATTTCTCTGCTTTTTTCACTCAAATAATAAACATTTTATTACCACAAATTCATTAAAATGTACGAAAAAGTGTACTGCTACCGTACCGTCGTATACTGTAGTATGATGTATAAAAAGAACAAACGGAGTAACTACCGTACTACTTTTTGAACATACTGTATACTGTACTGTATTGTATTACCTATTTGAAGACATATTGTTTTCTTTTCAACTATGCCCGACCATTCGCCGACTCGGCCCACTCCCTCGCCGACCCCATTCTTTCGGCATGTTTTGCCCTGTCCAATGTGTCGTCAACATTGGCGCTATCAACTCCACGGCTTCTCCTTCTATCTCCAAGTGAGTACAGTAACCAGACCAATGATCGATCAATTAACCAATCAAATCGCTTTCAGCGCAGAACCAAAGGCCAAAAGATCATTTGGGTTACGGTAATCTGCACTCTCTTCCTGATGGCACTCTATTTCTCCGTCTATCTGCTCAACGAGTACGTGGACAGGAGAGTGGTCAGCATTTTGCATTTCGCTACTTTGGAAAATCAATAACCTATGCATCATCCCATCTCAAGGTTACCCTGAATACCATCCACCAGGTCCGGTCTGATGCAATAATTCAACCAAAAACCCGGAGAATGTATTAAGGTTGAACGTCTGTACTTCCCAAACATTTCTCTTTGTCCAAAGCACGTCGATGCACTGAATTTTTCCACTATTGAAAAGGGTGGGTGGGTTATATCTCTGATCATATTCTGATCGGATCATATTGGTCAAAAGATTTGCTGTCCCGTCTGCCCCACTTGACTGCATACCAGGCCAACCAGTTGGTGATGTTTGTGATGGCCGGTGCCGGCTTCCAGCATTTTGACTCGTACACCCAACTGATGAAGAAGTCGGAGCTGGTGGAGATGGCCGCACTGTATCGACAATGGCGCGGCAACAGGACCAACTTGCGCTTCTTCAAGTATCTCTTTGAGGAGAACGGATACACTTGTGAACAGGTCGGGGGGGGGGACCAATGACAATTCGATGCCAAAGCCCAATTCTTATCTTCCCCAATTCTTACAGCTGTTCCAAGCGTGTTACTACGGTAAACGCAAAATACCATGTTGCGACCTATTCAGACCAAACTGTGAGTCCATTCAGTGCCAATGTGTCTTTTATCTTGACTTGGCCCCAAAGATGTGATGATGCGCGGACGGTGTTTTATCATGCGAAAGTTCGCGCAGACTGCGCCGGATGAGGCGGGCAAACTCACTCTGTTCTTCCACCAAATGAATTCGCCCTTTTTGGACGCGGAGGGCATTCAGGTCATTGGTCGAGCAATGAATGGGTAGGGAATTGAAATTTGAAATTGTGCAGCGCCAAGTGGTTGCGTACATCTCGCAAGACTACGAGGACATTCCCACTTTTCCGCGCTTCTACCTCAACTACCATACATGGTACAGACTCAGGCTGAAGAAGCGCCACATTTCAATGTTGTCGGTGAGTGAAGCGACTAAATTTGCTATTAAAAGTTTGTTGGATTGTTCAGCCAAATCCACACTGTTCCTCGGGGAGGACAAAGAAGGGCAACTGCTATGTGGAGTCTTGGCTGAGGTTATTCATTTTTGAATCTTTTAATACAATTTCGACTTTTTGATACAGAGAACGTGTCACGAAACCTTTCAACTGCACAATCTTCTATTTGGCCCACAAGAACCCGGAGTTGGAGGTGTGCGATCCGGAAGTGATTTTCAAGAACTATCGCTCCGTTCTCAACGTGGTCAGCAACCGGTCTGCCTACCAGAACCTCACCAAGGTATACAAGGTACAGGGATGGACAGGTCAAGTGTTGATTGTCCCTTGTCCTGTTGATCGTCTTTGTTCTTTGCAGTGTTTGCCTGCATGCCAACGTGACATCATCGACACTCAGCTGTTCTCCAACAGATTTCAGGACCAGCGCAGCAACACCGGAGACACCAACTCCTTCTTCCACATTGAAGCATCCTACGAAAACCTACAGGTCCTCCGGACTGTTATCAATTTTGAAATGGTGTACTGTACAAATTGTATACTGTATGTTCAGATTGAGTACTATGAGGAGCAGTTGACCACCACGGCACCAGGTTGCTTGTCTTTGTCCCTCCTTCCCCAAAATGTGCTGCGTTTCCCCTCCCTCCCCCAGGATTCATCTCCCAAATTGGTGGTCAACTGAGCTTCTTCCTCGGCGTTTCCTCCATCTCCATCCTCCAGTTCTTTATGGTCCCGATGGCCGGCTTCTTCCGGCGTTTTCTCTCCCATTTGCGCTTTAAGTGCATGCAATTGTGATCTCTGGGATCATTTTTCGATCTTTTTTCTTCTCAACTTTTAAGTTTATTTTCCGTTATCCATGGCTTACCATTACCACAATAATAATAATTAATTCAACCCCTTTTTCCCAACTTTGTTGCGTACTTTCTTCCACCACGTTCCTCTCTCCCTGTCGCCCTTTTTCTCTGTCGCCTTTTGCCTGCAACTTATTTGTCCAATCAATCTTTTATATGTCTTCATTCTCCACAATTGACTTGTCCCGGTGGTGATTGACCCTCAATAAAACCTTTTTTCCAATTCTTCAAAATTGTACAAATTTATTTATTTTCGTTAATATTTTGCAGATGTCTCGCTTCCCACTTCACTGTCCATTTCAAATTGGCTTGCTTCTTATTTTAGCAAGGTTTATTTGGCCAATATTGGCACACGAGGGAGGAGGAGGGGGAGGACATAGGCATTCATTGGATGCGGAGGAAATGTTCGTTGTGATTTATTGTTTTTGATCAACTTTTGACCAATATACCAGGCATATCAGAGAGGATCTGGAGGGATTGGTGGACCCGTCGATGGAGTTGAATTCGGAACGACTGTACTTTCACTACTTCAATGTGCACGACCTGAACAAGGACTCCCACTTGGACGGCACCGAGCTGTACAAGGCGATCACTCATCACATGGTCATTTGTGCGTGAAATGATTTTTGGGGGAATTAAATTCAAATTTTTGTGCAATTTTTGACTGACAGCTGAACGGAGTGAGCAAGGAACAATAGGAACAAGCCCTTCTTCGGCTGATCAATTCGCCATCCACGCATCTGAAGCACCGACGGAGGAGCATATGGAGTCAATGGTGGATACGGTACTGGGACAGAGTGACCTGGACGGGGACGGACTGGTGGATTACGCGGAGTATCTGAGGGCACATGGGGCGGAGGATGACAAAAAACAAAGTTGAAAACAGATCACATAGGTATACAGTGTCAGAAATGTACGGTATGTTGTTAATCATTATTATTGTATAAAAGTGAAAAACAAAGGATTACAAAAGGATTGTTGGCAAGAAGACATTATATAAGCATTTATAGGACAAACTGGACATTGGATTATTATTATTATTTGTATATTTGGTTCTGTTCTGTTCGCATTGCTTACTACTCCTTGCTAATGTGATAGCGAATTTTGAGCGAGTGCAACCAGGCATGTTCGTTGGAGAACCACAGCTTGTAAGTTCCACTGGCACTGCACACCAAATGGTCTTCAACCGGAACGTAAGTTGGGCCAGGAATGTGCTGAAGATGAACAAAACTTGGAAAAAGGGGTTGGAAAGTGAACAGACAGACATTGAAGCGAGGGTACACCAACGGGGATGTGCTGTTCACATCCTCCTGCCCTTTGGTATCACTATTCTGATCCCCCGGCAGTGAAAAGTACACGCCGAAGCAGAAGTGCCCGTCAGTCTCGAACTTCCACCGGATGGTTTGGCCTTTGTCCGCCTGCACCTCCACCAGCCTGGTCTTGCCAGCCCCAACCACTATTGTTGTGTACTCCAGCCGATGCTGTTCAGGTTTGTAGTAGTTGGCGGAATCAACTGGCGCAGATCGCTTTACATCAGCGAAGAAATGCTGAAAAGAATGGGAAATTAATGGAATCGATACTTCATTTTAGATTAGACATGACATTCACCTTCTCCTCCCCCTCCACGTTCCAAAAGGATGGCAGTGCTTCGGGGCGTGCCATCTGCTGGATCTCTTGGCGCCAACTAGACCGTCCCAATATCTTCACTTTGTTTCGCGTTCTCTCCGGCAACAGCGGCTTCGCAATGGACCTGAAAGGATATAATTGTTTGGATTCGAATGGATATTGTGGGTATATTGTATATTGTCTCGATCGACCATATGGTGGTGATGAAGGTAGGCGCGTTGACCAGCACAAAAGAGTGGATCAGCTCGACGTAGTGTTCACTCATGAAGGCGGAAATGGAGCTGAGAGGGCCTCTCTAAAGGATTGAATGCATAAAGTGAATACCGACCGGGAGGGTATGGTGAATAGGACTTGCCAGCAAACCGATCAGATTACGGTCGTACTTCAGCTCGGTCAGGTCCATCACGTACAGTATCGAGTGTTGCTTTCCTGCACAAATACCATCATCATCAGATTACCACTTTCAACTTCTACAGTATCCACCGGTTTCCTTCTCCTTCTCCATCACTCTCCTCAGCATCAGCTCCAAGTCGTATATTCTTGCCTTAAGGACCTCGTTGACGGGAAAGGCGTGCAACATGCCCCAGTAGTCGTTGGTGCCGCTCTGTTCAATGTTCACCAAACAGTTCGGGATCAGATCCGCTTCGCGAGTCAGACCGGCCTTGAAATCCCAAACATGCAAATTTAGAAAACACAAATAAATTTGTTGAAATGACCTCCCAATGCGTATGAACAGGATGGTTGCGAGGTCCTAAATGGTCGACATAGTCATTTTAACCCATTTTCCAGGTTCAATTCAATTCACCATCGGCTATGGTGTCCAGTTGGAGTTGGGATTGTCTCAGCAAAAGATGGCTCTTCAGCTTGGGCACAATCTCGCTGAAGTTGTTGTTGTGTCCATGTAGCCATCTCAACAGGTTGAAGTCGGTGTCGTAGTAGGGAGTCAACTGGCAAAAAGTTCACTGGGAGAGACTTGGAAAAAGAGATCAGTCACCTGTTCCTTGACCATTTCGCGCAATTTCCGCGCATTTGCCACATCCTGCTCCGGGATGGTGCATTCTCCATTCGCTACACTTGCCATCATTGCTACAAATAATCTGTGCTAAATGCTAAGACCAAAAATACATAAATTAATAAAGGCTAAAAGATCAAAATATATTCATTGAAAGTGTAATATATAATAAGTAATAAATGACGGGGGAAATACAGTGGGTTATTTCTAATAATAGTGGTTGAACTGTGCAAAATCGGCGCGAAGGTACAAAATCGCCCCGAAGGGACGACCAAAACAAGGAAAGACACCGCGGGCACAGATCGATTGTCGACCATTCTCCGCCGGCGAGAAGATCTTCTCTCCGCACTCTCTGCTTCTCTCCCTCCACTATTTCTCTCCACACTCTCTCTTCCTCTCCACTATTTTGTCCACCCTCTATTTCTCACCTCACACTCTTTTCCTCTTCCTTCTTCTCCCTCTCTTCCCTATTAACATTGACCCCTTTCGCCAATCCTCCACAGAAGAAGAACGATCACCGAAGAGCTCCCAGCTAAAAGTGGAGGGAGAAAACTGAAAGACCCCCCTCCCCTGCTGAAAGACCCCATGTGGTGGGAGGGGTTGGGGAATAAATAATTAATTGAATATTGCATTCATCAGCAACAATTTGTTGGATAATAATAATCATCCAACTTTCATTATTTATTACTAATTAATTTAACTTCATTAATTAGGTCGATAATTTCAATTTCATTTGTTATTCACTAATTATTTTAATTTTATTAATATTATTCCTTTGATATTTCATTAATCATTCATTATGACCACTAATTTCACTTTTTATTTTTTCATTAATTAATTAATTAATTTTTGATATGTATTTGCTATTTCTTTAAGTTTTGTTGTTTTCATATTATTATTTTATTTCTTTAATTTCCATTTTGTTTCATTATTCTTTTGCTATTTCATTAATTTATTAATTCCATTTTTATTCCTTTAATTTCCATTTTTGTTTCATTATTCTTTTGCTATTTCATTAATTTATTAATTCCATTTTTATTCCTTTAATTTCCATTTTTGTTACATTATTCTTTTGCTATTTCATTAATTTATTAATTCCATTTTTATTTCTTTAATTTATTTGTTAATTCCATTTTTATTTCTTTAATTTCCATTTTTGTTTCATTATTCTTTTGCTATTTCATTAATTTATTTGTTAATTCCATTTTTATTCCTTTAATTTCCATTTTTGTTTCATTATTCTTTTGCTATTTCATTAATTTCCCATGGTATTATTTCACATTAATTTTTCCATTAGTACAATATGTATTACTTTAATTTGTTATTTCATTAATTAATTAATTATTTTTTTTAATTTTTATTTTTTAATTCCATTTTTGTTGATTCATTGTTTCCTTTTCCTTTTTTGTTGTTTCTCATTAATTTTAAATTTCAAATAGGGAGGTATATCCTTTCATTATCCACTCCTTTGACATTTCATTTTTGTCGTTCTTTCCATTGTTCTTTTTTGTTATTTGTTATTCATCATTTTTATTAATTTTTTATTAATGAATATTTTTACATATTTAAATTAAAAATTGAATTAATTTTCATTAACTCTTTAAAATATTTAATAAATAATTTGTGCAATTGTTTAGTGCAAAAACAACACAAACATTTGGGGAAGGGATTGGGCCCAGTCGGTGGAGGAAGGAGGTGGAGGACGGATTGGTTGGAATGGAATGGAGGAGGAAGGTGAAAATTGATTCTGGTGGGAAGACGAAGAAGGGAGGAAGGAAGAAGTGGGGATGAAGATGGAAGGGAAGGGCGGAGGAGGAGGAGGAGGAGGAGGAGAAGAAGAAAAAGGGGAAGAAGTATCAGGATGAATTGGGTGGGGGGAGGAAAAGGTCGTTTCTTTATTGGACAAATGGCAAACCGAAGGCAAAGGCAAAATGGGACAAAAACACAACGCCACAATTGGCAAAGGAGCCGTACTTCGAATTATTAGTTCAATTGCCTATGCACCAGGGTTGTAATTGTAACTGGACACCCGAATCCCGATGTTCGAATCCCGACCTTTTTCTTGCCCCGAAATTTTTCTTGCCCCGTTACAACCCTGATATGCATTCTTTCTTCCACTGTAGTGACTAATAATGTTGTCTTTCAGTCTTTCCCATTAATGTTTCCATTATCCTGATTGAGGGCACAATGCACTCAAAGTAATAGCTAACTAATAAGTAATAAGTACTGTTCGGCAAACAAAACAGCCCATTCTCGGCCATAGAACAATAATATATAACATGTACCTTCTAGCTAATGCTAATAAGATTAACTCGGCTTCAGAGCTGCAGCGCCCACCAAAAAAAAACCGCCAACCGCCCCCGCCAACCGCCACCGCCATTTTTTTGCCGTACCGCCAACCGCCTAAAAAATCGTCGCCAACCCACCGCCCAAAATTTTCTAAACCTCTAAAATTTGCAAAATTTTGCGACTTCCTCTTTTTGTTTGAAAAGTTCAAGGTGCCTCTGCTTAAGACTTAAGATGACGTTCCATTCTCCCGATCCCGAAGATCGTTGTTTTGGTCCCCAACCCCAATCACATTTCCATTTGCATTTCCAAAAATGGATTTTTTACATTTCCATTAAAAAAAGAAAAATTTAAGAAATTATCACTTTTTGTTTCGAAATTTGACATTTTTTGAGTAAAATCAAAAAATAATGCGGCCGACAAGCGCCGCGGAAAAATTGAAATTTTGGCATTTTGATAATGAAAATTTGCAAAATTTTTTACTAAATTTCTCATTTTTTCCTAATTCTCGGGAAAAATTTGCTACAAAAATGCCAAATGGGCGGTAAAATGGCGGCGAAAATTGGCCACCCCCGCCACCGCCCAAAAAAACCGCCGCCAACCGCCTGCAGCCCTGCTCGGCTTTTATAAGAAAAGTGCCCTCGTATGTGGTTGTCAAAAAGGACTTTTTTTGCTAAAAAGTAAAGTCTGTGTGTACGTTTGATTTTACCCCAGCTTCACCCTCCCACCCTTACCCCTTTCTTTTTTCACCGATTTTTGCCATTTTTGTTCCTTATTATTACGTATTCAACATACCCTCACTCCCCTATCATCATATAGTTGGTAGGTTCTGTTTTTGAAGGAATGAATGGAAACTTTCAAGAGTGCTCCTCCACCAGCCCTTTCTTTTCCCTCGCCCCACCCCTTCCACCGATAATGTTCCCAAATTTTCACAACAAAGGCCCGCCGTCCTCGTCATGTTCATAATAATGACCCCCTCTCCACTGCCCCCCTCCACCCCCTCCTCCTCCCTCCTCTCCCCTCTTCCCCCTCCTTTCCCCTCTCCACCTCCCCACTTCTTTCCCCTCCCCTTTCCCCATTCCCCCTTTCCCTCTACTCCTCCCTTCCTCTCCACTCCCTTATTCCCTCCATATCCCTCCCTGTCTCCCTCCCTTTTCCCTCCTTTCGGTTTCATGCACATTCCTCCGGCGACTGTCCCTTCCCTCTCCTCCTTCTCTATGTGCTGTTCTTCTCCATGGTGAACACAAAATTGGTCGATGGATTGGGAAGGGGTTGGGGACATGGGCTCTCGGCCGTCCATCATTTATTTCGCTCCTCCCTCATACCCCGGCGGGTAATTGCTCCCCGGATCCCTCGCTCCCTCCCCCTACTTTCTGCTGTCCCTTCCCAAAACCAACAACCCTTTTTTCTGCTCCGTCCGTATGTCATGTCCCTCCTCCCCCTTCCATTGCTTTCAATAAGTGTGATTCAAAAAACGTGTGTTCCCTCTTTTTTTGCTTAAATTCTCGCCCCAATGATTTGAGTGTGTCCAGCAGTTGTGTGATGGATGGAGTTGTTTTTGTACCTGATTCTCCATTTCCAGGTCGGCGGATTAATGACGCGACTGAATTGGTAGAAACCCTCCTCACCCCTACCACTCGCTGGCTGTGCTCTGCTGAGATGAGTGTTCTTCAATATCCCTTTAATAGGTCCGTCCGCGCAACCTTTTCCTCCGTTTGCCCTTCCCCCGCTTCAATTTAGTCCCCTATCCCCCGTCCAATAATATCTTGCCCATCCATCCCAATTCTTTTCCCGCTAACCGTCCCCATTCATCCATCTCATCACATGTGAGCTAAATTGGAACCAATTGGGCACACACTAACAGATGAGTCCATCCCCTCCCTTCCCCTCCATTTATAACTCAACCAGCTAAGCAACTGAGAATAATTCCAATTAAGTGCCTGGGGCTGGGGGTGGACCTCCTTCTCCTTACCCTCCATCTCCCACTCTTCCGTTGCCATTTACCAAAATGTGATTAGTCCACGCTCGGAGACCAGATAGTGTGTTCGTGTGCCAAAGAAGGCCACTTTCAGCAAATTTGCCGCGTGGCAACACATTCCCCCGAGGATAGGCACATAAATGAATTTTGTCCCCAATGTCGATCGACCACTCTCCCATTTTACGCCAATTTGAATATTTATTATTATTATTATTATTATTTTTAGCTCAATGGGGCATTCAATGGCCCCGTGTCCGTCCCCTCGGATGTTGTCCTTCGTATCACTCTTCCACTTCGTCTTATTCTCCTCCTTTTCCATCTCATCTTCCGCCTCCAAGTCCAACTTTTCTCTGTTTCACCATGTTTCATCTCCTACAAAAACAGTTGCCACCGAACAGTTGTTATCCCAAGAGGTGGATGATGGTTGTGCATACGACTCGGGACACCGTAAAAGTGTGCTGGCGGACATTATGGACGGGTACGACAAAACGGTGGTGCCATCCAACCAAAGTGTCAATGTGCAGGTGGAGTTGACTGTACAGGTGAGTGGGGGAGGGGGGAGAGGGAGGACAGATAAAAAAGAAAAGATCAAAGTTTGAATGTTAATCGCCCATCCCCAGGATATATCCACCATCTCCGAGATCACGGGTTCCTTTGTTGCCGACGTGTGGTTTTCCCAGATTTGGCTAGACCCCCGGCTGGAGTATGCCAATTTCTCGTGCAAATCAAATCTCTCATTGGACAGTTCAGTAGCGGATAAGGTTAGTTTCGTGGGGATTGGATATTAAGTATTCCTGGAATTGATATGTTCAGCTTTGGACTCCGAATGTATGTTTTGTGAATAGCAAACACACCCAAGTGCACCGGTCGCCCAGCAACAATGTGCTGCTGATCATCTACCCAAATGGTTGTTCCTTCCAAAATGCACACATTCTTCTGACTTTTGCCCATTTATTTTAAGGAACCATTTGGCTGAATTACCGCGTCCGGGTCAGTGGTCCGTGCACCTTCACTTTGTCCCGCTTCCCACTGGACCACCAAGTCCGTCCGCCCGTCCGTCTTTTTCCAAATCTTTCTTTCCACCTTTCTCCCAGGAATGTGTGCTCATCTTTGAGTCCTACTCTTACAACATTGCCGAGGTACTCTTTTTTAGGAGACAAATTTTCCTAAATTTTGCACATTTTCTTCTTTTTTCCGGTACGATTGGTATGGCAAGAATGGGCTCCAGTGACAATGCCACCGGCGGAGGACCTTTTGCTGCCCGACTTTCACTTTTCCAATGTCAGTTGGGAGACCGAGATGAACGAGTACACAGCAGGTTCGGTTTCTCATTGCCAAGTCATTGCCAAGTTGGTTTGTTCTTCAGGAGCCTGGGACCAGCTGAAGGTCACGTTCCGCTTCAAGCGACTCTACGGTTACTATGTGCTCCAAATGTATCTGCCAACTTATTTGTCCGTCTTCATAAGGTCAGCATTTGTTTGATCTGTCAACTTTTGAAACGAATGTTCCAAAATCCATAGTTGGATAGCCTTTTGGCTGGACAGCAGAGCACTTCCGGCCAGAATCACACTCGGAGTGTCCAGGTGGGATTTGAATAGGCAGTAGAACATCCTTGGTAATCCTTTGTTCTGTTCTCTGTTGTTCAGTTTGATGGCACTGACCTTCCAATTCGGCAACGTTGTCAAGAATCTGCCACGGGTGTCCTTTGTCAAGGTATGTTATTTTATTTATTTTTGTATAGAAATGGATTATCTGGGACAAAATAAAGTTTAACGTAATATTAATCGGCTGATTGGTTTAAAACCGATAAAACATCCTATATTATATCTAAAATATGTTACGAAAATATATAAACCAAAAAATATATTTGATATATTTGATTCCTTTTTGGCTCCGGTAATTGAATCGAACTGCCCCATATATTGCCCCATATATTTTTTCCTCCATTAATTCAATTGTCCGCCTTTTATTGGCACTCCTTTTCCAGGCCATTGATCTTTGGTTCTTTGTGTGCGTGTCCTTCATCTTCTCTTCTCTGGTAGAACTGGCCTTGGTCGGTTATGTGGAGAAGAACCACGAACGGAAGTTGGTGAAGTTCCACAGGGAGAGGATGAGCAGACGAGAACGAGGAGAACACAAAAAGACCAACTTCGGGCAAGTCCCCTCCCCTCCCCGCCATTTCCATCCTCAGCATTTTGTTTGTTAATTTTTAAATATTTGTGCAGTTCTCCTCCCGCAAACCCATCCGGCATCACCCCCTCGCTGCTTAACAACAACAATAATAATAACTCGTTAACTGTCAACGCCAATGGCAACGGGACTGCCGCCTCGGTGATGGGCCAACTGAGGCCACCACCGGCGGACGGACGGAGACCGAGTGTGCTGTTGACGCGGGTGGCCAGTCGACGCTACAGTCTGCTGAGGAACAGACCGCCCCGAAGGTACTGTAATTTCACTTTGTTTACTGTATTTATGGGATCTCTCATCATTAAGAAGTATCTACGACGACGACGAGTCCTATCTCCAATGGAGGACCCCAACCGAACTCAGCAACCGTGTGGATCACTTTGCCGCTCGTCTCTTTCCCGCATTGTTCGCGCTGTTTAACGGTATACAAATACAGTATATAATGTTCTACCATATACTACTAACGTATGTCCACTGTTTTAGCTGTTTATTGGTGGTACTATTTGACAAGGCACTGATTCACAATTCACACCCCGCTCAATGTTCAATTAATGTCCAATGATCGCAAATGCCTGTTCTTTCTCCCCACAAATGGATCTCCTTGACAAATACCACCATATCGGCACTTTATAACATAACAAGGGCAAAGGACAAAGAACATCTCATCAGTTATTAAAATATCAAAAATCACCATACATTTATTTGTTTACATGACTTAGAAAGTTCATAACAATTTTAACATCCACATTGATCAGAAAAACAACTCATTATTAGGGGAAAGTCCACCCATGCCGAGTGACTGTCACCCGACCAGACTTCCCTCTCCCTCTCCCTGTCCCTCGTCCCTCCTCATGGTCTTATCAGTTGTTTTGTTCTTTCATCCCTCCATATGATCAATACCAATTGGTTGGAGTGTGAATTAGCAGTCCACTCATGCAATTGCTCCACTCGCAATTGCTCCTCCTCAGTCTCCAGTCAGATCAGTCATTGTTCTCCAAATCTCACATTTTTTCCTTGGCCGAATAATGCATTTGTCCTCCCACCCACCCCTACCCCTTCCCCTTCCCCTCCTCGCTTTTTTGCCTTTCCTCCTCCTCATCATCGTTCTCCCTTCTCTGGTTAATTTGTCCCTCAAAGTGGACCCCTCCGAGTTCGAGCAGTTCATCGCCCACCAGCAGTTGCCACTGATCTCTCCCCAAAAGGGTCCTGATAGTTCGTCCTTCCGTGCCAACTGTACTGTTCCGATCTGCCAGGGTTCACTGGCCCCCATCTTCTGTTCCGGCCCACTGATCAGTTCGTCCTGGTACTTCGGTGTGCAGGGACAATGTCCCGGCCCAAAACTGCTCCACGAACCAACGGTGGTGGTGGCCAATTTCGGAAGGTTTTAGAACAAAAATATCAATTTGTACAAAAATCCTTTTATAGCATCGTAAGGAATCGGACCATCAAAAAAGGCGACTTTTTACAGTTTTGCGAAGAGAATTTTGCCAATTCGCCCTATCTGCGCCCAGCAAATCTCACCGATTGGGTGCCAAATCCAGTAATTTTCAGCAAAATTAACGATCCCAAAATGCGGTAAATTTGGCCATAAAATATATAAAATTGAATTTTAAAATTATTTTAAGCAAATTTGCCACGGTCCTCCACGAAATTTGGCCCACATTGACCCGGGAATTTATCGATGACGTTGAACGCAACCAGGACCGATACCCCGTTCTGTACGTCCCGAATCGTTTCCTTGTGCCCGGAGGGTTTTTCAAGCTGTACTTCTACTGGGACACTTATTGGATCCTCAAAGGTCAACTTCAGTAAATCATTCCAAGTTCAAGTCTTTACTATTAATTATTCAGGACTTTACTTCTCAAATTTGATTGAAACTGCGTTGGGAATGCTCGAGAATTTTGCGCATGTGTTGCGCTTCCACGGGTTCATCCCCAATTCGGGCAATGTTCAGTAAGTTACAAAAAAGTCAATTCTATCCAAACTTTGGCTTTTAGGCTTTCGCGACGCAGTCAACCCCCATTGTTCACCCAAATGATCGCCGATTACTTTGAGGCCACCCACAATAAATCATTTCTGCGCGAATTTTTGCCCCACGCGGAATTGGAACTTAGCTGGTGGAGGGAGAACAGATCGGTGGAGGCGGAACTGAACGGTGGCAAGAAGCACACTCTGTTCCGTTACAAAGTTACTCAAAATGTCATTGCATGCTTATAAATAACATATTGTTTAGGCAGTGACCGACTGTCCCAGGCCGGAGAACTTTCTGGAGGACTATCAGCTGGGAGTGGCTACTACGGATGCCATGTTCTTCTGGTCTTCCACGGCGAGTGCGTGCGAGTCCGGGTTGGACTTCAGTTCGCGATGGTATAAATGGGGAACAGCACCGAAGGCAATGCTAAGAACAGCCATCGCCACCAACGACGTGTTGCCCGTGGATTTGAACGTGTTCATGGCAATGAACTATCAAACATTGGCCAAATTGTACGGAGAGGAGCTTGGCGATGCCGGGTCAGAACATCAAAAATTCAAAGAAGATCGTTAGAATACATTTAATTCAATAGGAAGGCAAAAGAGTACGGTGGGATGGCAGATGCCCTGAGGGCATCTATTGACGCCGTATTTCTGGACACTGAACAGGGTGTCTGGTTCGACTTCGACCTGACGGAACGGAAGCTGAGAACAAAGTTCTATCCAAGCAACATTTATCCGCTATTGTTGGGAGGAGAACAAAGGTTGGCGGAACAGTGTCCCAAAGTGGTGGAATATCTGAACGGAAGTGGTGTCCTCAAATTCAGCGGTACGGTACAAAAGAGACTCTTTTGAACCAATGAATCAAATTTAGAGATTTAAATGGGCTTTGAGTTTTAACCAATTTGTTAATTTTGAAGGAGGGATCCCATCGTCGCTGGAGAGGAATTCAAACGAACAATGGGACTTCCCGAACGGATGGGCTCCCCAGCAGCATTTGTTCGTGTTGAGTCTGCTCGCGTGTCGGAATGCCACCGGCGCGGAAGAAGCGGGCACAATCGCGCGAAAAGTGGCGGACGACTTCCTCACAACGGCGTACAACGGACTGTTCAATGCGGTGAAGGGAAAGGTAGCCAACCAACCAACTATGAATGATCGTATTTCCTCTAACAGAACCAATGGAAGTTCTATTTTCGCGGGTAGTTATTGCAAGAGGAAATACGGTATATGGCTATATGGGTTTTACAGGCTTCTTTAAAAATGAATGATATCCCCATTTGAGCCGGCCCAAATGTGGGAGAAGTACGATGTTCGGTCTGCGAATGGCCAGCCAGGTTTCGGCGGAGAATATCCGGCTCAGTCCGGCTTTGGGTGGACTAATGGAGTGGTGTTCGAGTTTATCCGGATGTTCCACATATCGAAGGCTGAGAAGGCCATGCAACCGGCAGGATCATCTGCAACGCATGAGGACGGAGGATCGAGCAGGGAAAGTCTGTTGGCACTGGAGTCCATTGCCTCTCTGTTGCAAACACTCGGCAAAGAAACACTTTTCATTTGAAAACAATGATCGAAATACCGTATTTCCTCTAATAGAGAGCCCCCTTCCATTTGAGCTTCCCACTCCAATAGAGCCTTCTCTTCTAAGGGTATTGAAAAATACCCCACAGGGTCTCTACCCAAAATTGTCATTGTTTTTTAAATATATGCAAAAAAGAATAAAACATCGAGAACTAAAAAGTTGCTCAAAAAGTCCATGAACAACATGACATGTAAAAATGTTCAAGTGTTGTGCAACAGCAAAAAGTTGCGTAAATGAACCGTAAATTGTAAAACAAAATGTGTTAGCAACATATTTTTTGCTTCGGGCAAGTCTTATTTTTAAGCTTTTTTAAAAATAAATAACTGTTTCGCAAGCTTAAGGGACTTTTGTTCATTTTTGTGGTCCATCCCATCACTATGGATACTAACTACATCCTCTTTTTCATTTCGAACTGTCCTTTTTCGAACAATGAATGAATGGTCTGTCCCTTTCCCCTTTCTTTTGTTGTCTTTTGAAGTGGAAAAGCTTCTAAAATATGAAGGCTTCTTCTTCCGCACAGCATTTTCCTTTTTCAACGTGTCTCGACGGAGCTAATCAGAGAAGGCGTGTTCCTTCTACGTCATCTTCCGCCCTTCCCCCTCCCCCTCCCCGTTCATCCCTTTTCATCCCTTTTCTTCCCTTCCCCTCTCCCCCCCCCCTCCCCGTTCATCCCTTTTCCTCCCTTTTCCTCCCTTTTCTTCCCTTTCTCATCCTCTTCCGCTTTTTCATCCTTCCTTCTTTCGCTCTCCGCCGTTCCTTCCTTCCTTCCGTTCCTTTTGCCTTTTGCTCTGTTTTTTTGTTTGTTGTCCAAATTCGATTCCGTCCGTTCCCTCCTTCCCCCCGTTTCCTTGGCCATAAGTGATATTGCCATGTGCTCCCTCCGAAGATTATCCATCCCCCGCTTCTTCCTCCCTTTGGGCTTTCCCTCCTCCTTAATGCATTTTATGTGCCCTACCCTCCCCCCTCCCCCTACACCTCTCCCCTTCCCCTTCTCCCTATCCCCCATATACCCTTTCGCACCGTCCATTTTCGCTCCATTTTCTCTCCCATTCTCGACCAGGCTCATCTGTGTGTACTCTCTGCTTGGTATGCGAGGACAATCGATTCGATGAAAGCAGTGGCGAGGGCAAAGGGAGCATTTGGGTGTGAAGAAGAACACAGTCCACGGCGGGAGAGAAGAACTCGCTTTGTTCATCTTCACAACCTCATTAGCCATTAATCTCCATGTCCAACGCTTAGCTCAAATGTTTTCATCCATCCAGCCATTCAGTTTATCTTCAGAAAATAGTATGCAAATTGGAAGTTGACTGGCTAATCGGGTATTGAACTCAGACCAGAATCCCAGAACTCACATCTGTCTGTATCTTTTCCGAGTGCGCTCTTCCCCGTCAAATTAATTTTCCGCCGACTATCCCCTCTTCCTCTTCCTCTTCCTCATCCCCTCCTCCTCCCCTCCGCACCTCTGCCTCCCACTCTTCCCCGCCCAATTCCATCCACTCACATCCAATTTCTTCCCCCTCCTCCTCCACCATTCATCCACCACCATTGCTTTCTCTTTTATCCATTCATCCCGTCAGCCAATTTTGGCATCCCTCCCCCCCCCAATTCCCTCCGGAATCCCTTCCCCTCCCTTTTCGGCATGCACTGTTTTTCGTCAAATTCAGCCAGTCCAATCCCTTCCCCCTCCCTTCCCACCAAATCCGTCAAAATTAATCGTCAAACTCGGCTTGGCCATCTGCCTTTTATGGTCCCATTCCCCGCCCCCGCTTCCCATTCAATTCTGTCCACTTCATTTTATGTCACTGAAAAGTGGCCCTTTGGCCCTTTGGCCCTGTGCTCCCTTTCTCCCCGGTACTCTCTCCCCAGTCTCCCGCACTGTCCCCCCAGTTTCTGCTTTCGAAAGTCTTTCTCCCCCTCTCCCTCCTGTTGCTTGCTTCCCCTTCCCCTCTCCCCATTCCCCACATCATCAAAAAGAGCGTGCGCTTTTTCCGTCATTCTAATGGCTTACCCATTTGTTATGTCCCACCGCTCTCCGCTCTCGGCCTTGCTCTCTCTCTCTCTGTCCAGGCAATGGGTTGGAGTGTGCCCTGGGGAGCTGAGGGAGGTTGAAGGATGACTTGTGGATTGGGGAGGATGGCGTGCCCTAAGGCAATGTCTTTTGGCCACTGATGAATCCATTGTGCTTCTTCTTCCCCACCCAAAAAATTCTGCCCGGTCCTAGTCAATAAATCACTGTCCAATAATCGACAAGGAAAAAGGATCATTCTCTGATACCACCTTTCTCCCCCCCTCCACTTCCCTCTTTTCTCTTCTTTGCCATTTCTGACCAAACTCTCTCTGCATTTTTATTCAGAATATAGGTAAATGGTCAATTCGCCGGCACGACATTTTTTGCCGTTGAAGGAGGAACACATCGGTAATGAAAAGTTGAAGGAGGAAATGGTGGAAGAAAGGGAAGAGGAAGAGGAGGAAGAGGATGGAAGAACGGAGGATGAAGATGAAGATGAGTACGAAATTGAACAGATCATCCGAAAGTCGTCGCATTTTCTGAGCGGAGCGGACCGAGATGGTCCGAGGAGGACTCTGTCCCAAAGCAGTTCGGCACATGCCAATTTGGTCAGTTTCAAAGAAGCGAAAGGGACAATATGTTTCGGAAATAAATTGTCCAAAAATAATTTTGTTCAGAATATGTCCAGGACAAAACCAAAATGTGGGAGGAAGTTGGGTAATCAGCTGGAAGTGAGTGCGGAGGAGGACGAAGAGGAAAAAGGTGGCGGGGAGGAGGACAGCGACGAGGAACTGTGAGTTTGCGTAGAATGAATGAATGGACATGTTGGGACTGGACTCAACACCTGTTTTGTTCCATAATTGGCACCTTTCTGCTGGCATTTGAGTTCATTTCCCTTATCAATCAGATTTGCCCAGCACACTTCTCTGTTGCCCCTGCGCAAGTCCTGTTCCGCCTACGCCGGCTTCCACCACCCCCACCAGTCTCGCCATGTCCATTCTTCAACCACTCCCTTTGCGTGTCCCGTTGTTGTGAAAGAGGCGGAGACGAAGACGGACATGGAACAGCAACAAAAAGCAAAGAACGACGGGAGCATAGAGGGCATTGTGGAACTGATCGACTTGGCAAGGGGCGACGTGCTCCAATTCCGAGTGTGCCAGACACCAATTGCCGGTGGGAGTTGCTCATCCGCGTCACCGGCTTCTTCCACGTCTTTGGGACCAAATGAACGTGCGGTCAGTCGATGGTCAGCACCAGCTGGTGCTGATGAGGACAGCGAAAGGGATTCAGAGGAAGAGGACGAGGAGGAAGAGGAAGAAGAGGAAGAAGAAGAAGGTGAAGATGAAAGGACGGATGCAAATATTGAAGAAGGTTAACAATTAATGCTGTGTAAAAACAATAATTTGGAAAAAAGAAAAGAAAATTACGGTAAAAAACATTATTAATTGGCAGTGTCTGTCCATTTTTCATTTAATAATTAATTGAAATAAGTGCCATACTTTAATTAAACCCAAAAAAGAAAAATTGAACTCAAATAATTACTTTTTTTGTCCATAAAAGGATACTGTGGAATGAAAGTGGACGAGAGGAGGGGAAGCAGCTGGTCGGAACCAAGCCGAAGCAGGAACAGAAGGGACCATCGACGGAAGAAAAAAGTGAGGGGAGAAGGAGAGAAAGAAGAGGAGGAAGAGAAAATGAGAGAAAGAAATAGCGGGGAAGATGAAGAGAAGAGAAAGGCAGAAAGAAGGA
>JAQIYK010000016.1:0-30510 GCA_034700465.1 Rotylenchus robustus
AAGTATTTAAAAGGGTATGAACCAATTTACAATCACTTGGAGTTATATTTTCAACAAAAAAATTTTGGTGAGTTGTTGGCAGAAACAAATTACGAATGATCGAAACACATGTTTTAATTGGCAAAAAAGGTCGTTCGTACGAATTTTCAACTTTTTTTTCTCATTTTTACTTAAATTTTCTATCTTTGTTTGATTTTTTCAAATTTTCCTTCAATTTTTCTCCGACCTCTAAAATGTTTATGAATGGTTTCTCTTTTTCCCCGGGATCCCGTACGATTGACGATCGAGACCCCCCCCTGAGCCCCATTTGCCGGGGTATGTTGAAGCCTAACCTAATATTGTTCATGTGTGATAATTTAAACAACCAAGTATTGTTTTTTCTTCATTATTGATATAATAATTTGGACAAAAAATGTTACCTTAAGGGCTGCAATGCAATTAGTTGGGCACCCGCCAAGCGGGTGAAATCTATATTGGACACAACTGAGCGCATTGATCGAAAGCAATTTGTTTCCGGCGGAAATGACCGACTTGTCAAAATTTGGAGGTAAAGCGGAATTCTTGTTTATTGTTTTTGATTTTTTAACAATACCTGATAAACTGTTTAATAAATGGAAAAAAACAATTTCCTGAAATTTAAAAACAAAAAACTTTTGTAAAATTTGAAATTTCAGTCTACTACCCTCGACCCTCCCCTTTACATGTATGGTGCAAATTTTACATACATGCAAAGGGGAGGGTTGAGGGTGGTAGGCTGAAATTTCAAAATTTGCAAAAGAGTTTTTAAATTTCAGGAAATTGCTTTTTTAATTTTTGTTAATTTCATTTATTAAACACCATTCATATAAAAATAATAATACCTATGTAGTAGTTGATAGAAAGAGTAGGGAAATGTCAATTACACTTATTTATGTGTAAAGCAATATACCAATTAATTAAGGGAAAGAAAAAGAAAACATCAAATAACTCGCTTTTTAATCCAGGGAAGAGACTCCTGGGAATTGGAAGATGGAAGCAGAATTAGATGGCCATGAGAATTGGGTTCGCGATGTTGCTTGGTCACCCTCCGACTCGCCTACAAGCACTATTGCTTCTTGTGGAGTGGTTGGTAAAGGGCAAACCATTCGTGGTTAGCCGACCTCATAGGTGTCCAAGGGGGGTCAACCCCCACCTCGATCGCTGATCGCAATAGGTCCCCCAGTGTGGCGGTAGGTCGATCGCACGCGATCGAAAATTTCGTGCTGGGTCATAATAGTTTAAAAAAGTGCAAATGTAGGCTCTTGACAATAAATAATAATTAACCTAAAAAATCCGTACTTAAAATTTTTCCAAAAATCCCTAGGCTTAGGTCACTAACTTGTAAATTTGAGTTTTTTTTCAAATATAGGTCATTTTTGAACTCCTCGCGCCCGATTACTCCATAATCGACTATTTTATCCTTTAAACGAATATTTTTATTTATTACCCAATAAACGACCGTAATCGATTATTTTACCCCATAAACGACTATTTTTATGTTGAGACATGAGCTAAAAATTTACCGAAAATCCCTATGAAGAAAAGGCGTAAAAAACATAAATTATTCTTTTCATCCGATTTCATTTTTCTGTAATTTCTGTAATATTTTGCTGATTTTTTTAACCGATTTTTTGAAATATATGAATTATGAATTTATACATTAATTCGATAGAAAACGATCTCCTCTATAAAATTTTGAATAAAATTTTATGCATAATACATTGGAATTTTTTCTACCACATTAGCTAGCAGTGAAACAAAAATGAGAGGCAGCGGAAGAAAGGGGCAGATTTCTAAAAGAAAACTCAAGAATATTTAAATTTTTTGAAAATTATAAACAAAATTGCCGCGTCTTCAGCGCGGAGCAAATTTTTTTGGGGGCGGGGTGGTCGGCCAGCATGTGTGTCTCTCCCCCCCCAGACCAAGTCCTAGATACGTCCCCGATTAGAGTCCGGCGGTGCCGATTTTTTGAAAAATTAGCTATTTTGTTAAGAAATTGTAACTTTTTCCCCAGAATTTTTTTTTGCCATTTCTTTGCCATTCTTATTAGGGGTGTATTTTTGGCTCTTTCGAAAAAATTTCGATGAAATTTCACTTTTCGAAATCAAAGGGTTTCGGCCCACCCCTGTCCGCCACAAACTGTGAATATCTTAACCAGCGCTTTCGGCGCTGGTTTGAAATCGGCTGCTCGATTTTTACATTGATTGTGAGTCCAGCATTTTCCACTCATTTTCCATACTTCTACTTCTATTCTACCCTTCTCCACACACGGTGATCCAGAAATGGCTTCTCTAATACGGAAATTATATATTTTTAAGATAATTTTTTATGTTTTTTTTTTGCTTCGCACCCAACTCAAGAAGAAAAAAATCGAGGAGAAAATGCCAAACCGCCAAGGTACTTATCCTTTATGGGTCCCTCCAAATCAGTTGTAGTGGAACTCCAAACCCAAAATCCTGAAATGGAGTTTTCGACCGATGATCTGCTGATGTCAAAATCAATTTCTGTTTACTTAATTCCATAGTTTTGGCATTTGAATAAGCATTTGACTAAGCATTTCTAGGAAATTCTTTTGGAAGGAGGTCCCATAAAGGATAAGTACCACCGCCAATATCGGGTCGCAAAAGTAAAATCTTAAAGAATAAAAATTCTTCGTTGAATTGAGTCCTGACTTATCCAAAATTGATGTATGGTGATGAATGATGATGTTTTGAATTGCAGGATGGGCGCGTGATTATTTGGCGTTGTAATTTGGACTTGGAAGAGCAGAAATGGTCCAGCCGTATGCTCCGCAAATATGATGATCGTAATGTTTTAATAGTAATTTTTTTTAAACGACACTGTCGCTTTCTTATTTCCATTATACTTACAGTATGTTATAAAAAATTAGTTATGTTATAAAAATTGAAAAGCGAACTTTAAAGATTGAGTCTATACCGAAATCAAAATAAAACCAAAAGTTTTGATTTGCTGGTTGTCAGATAATTTCATATTAAGCCCTTTGGCATGTGAGCTGGTCCGTTTGCGCAACAGTTTTGGCAGTGTCCGGTGTTGATAACAAAGTTTGTGTATTTATTTTGCTAATTGAGATTGACAAATTATACATCCTGAATCTTTCCATGTATATCGTAACGATAATGCGTGAAGTATGTATGTCGAAACGATAACAATGCGTAAAATACTTTAGTTGGTTTTCTGAAATAGAATCTCCAATTACCAGAATTCGAAACAAACTCAAAAGCAGGGGTGGGTCAAAACGTTTCGATGTTTTCTTTAGATTTCGAAAAGTGAAATTTCATCGAAAGAGCCAAAAATACACCCAAGAATTATTTTTTTTTGAAAATTTTCAAAAATTTTCATGAAAATTTAAAGTAAATCGCCCATTTTTTGTCCAAAAATGCAAAAAAAAATTCCCGCCCGAAAAAATATGATGATTGAAATAAACAAATAAATGATTGAAATTAGATGATTGTATTCTCATCTAATTTCTAGACAATATATAACAGACTTGCGTCGGTTCAAAAAAATTTCGATTAATTTTAATTTCGAAAAAAATTCACTCTCGACCCACCCCTGTTCGAAAGGTTACCTACTCATCCCTGTTCTATTTGTTCAAAGTTATACCTCAGTTTCCGGGTTCCCGCTTTTGCTTCAAAATAAGAGGAAAAAAGGGGAATCAAATCAACTACGGCCTAATAGAAAACTAATCACAATCACAAATTAATAGGTGAATCTATACCAAGAACGGCTGCCCAATCAATGGATGCAAATTTCGGAGCCGGACGATGAAAAATGACTACGAATCGTTGAATATTCTACGAAGAGAATTTTTCTGTTTAAATTTTATTTTAAATTATAACAAGGACAATAAAAATTCGATGGATAGACAGGTGGACTACATGGTAGCGTGTTTTTCTCCTAGCAGGATTTATCCATTTAGAGAGAACAAAAATAAACAAAATCTAAATGCAAAAATACATTTAGAGAGAACGAAAATAAAACAAAATGCTAACTGAAAATGCTCCCCAGTGTCTTGATATATCAAAAAGCTGCAATTTTGCAAAAATTTATGGAAATTAAGTTAACTAAATTTTGTTGAGTTTGGTTTTCGTTTCGTTTAACGGAGTGAATCAGACAAATATGTCCTGCTCGTCAGAGAAACCACTATGGGTAGTGGGTAACTCGACTCCAAAAATGTGTTATCCTGGTTCAATTCCGCCGCGAGTCTATGATATTTATTGGAATTTTTATACTTACATTTTGCAGTTTTTGATGTAAATTTTGATTAAATAAACAGTAAAATTATTCCATTGTGAAGAGCGAGTCGTGGCGCATCTATTGATACCAAGCTTGAATGGCTTCTGAATTGTTTTAATTTTTTTATAAGTTAAAATAAGCCACTCGTGCGCAGGGTGTGCTGGCTCGGGCATGGGAGGGACATTTGACTCATTCCGGGAAACCTAATCCGGGGAGGGCAACCCAAATCCTAAAGGGGTCCCAAGGGACGGGTGATCAGTCCACCCTTAGTCACCACACAAATCCAATCCAAGCTCCTTGATCTTGCTTTATTGCTCCATTCGTCGGGTGAGAACTGAACTGATTTGTCCAAACAAGCGGATGAACATTGTGGGAAGGAGGCGGGCGTACAGACATAAGTGAAGATAGAGGAAATATACCGAAGTAGAAATCAGAGAAATATAATAAGAGAAATAACATAAAAGAAGGGAAGACAGAGAACTTCCTGGGCCATAGGCAAAGCTAACGCGTGCACCGCAACAATCCGCCGATCCTTATCCGGACCGGTCAATTCCCATCTCTTTCTCCCAACTAAAAGTGCAACCCCCAATGGCCACTTTGTACTCTTCGCCCTTACAATAAGATGCATATTGTAAGGGAAACAAATGACAAGTGTGGGTGGGTATCATGCATATTATTATGTTATGTTAGCATTCTTTCCTCCCCTCCCCGCCTGAACAAATTAAATTTTTTACCAATTTTTAATTCGCATTTGACTTTGTTGTTTGTTCATCATTCTCCGATAAAAAAGGAAATGCCAACAATGGAAATGAAAAGCACTAATTTTGTTGCGTTTGTTTGCACAGCCGTTTATTACATATCATTAGGAGGTCCAATACGTATAAATTGATGAATAGGTATGTATGCAATGCTTTTGTTTGCTCAGCTTTTCGTTCGCTTCCAAAATCAATTTTTCAAAATTCTCTTCCCCAAACAAACAAAATATAAAAACCCCACTACCTATACATATTGGTCGGTCACAGGCCAACACTGTCGGCACACCGTCCACTGTCGCCGCGTCCTCCTCCTCCGCCTCCACAGTCGCGGTGAGTGCTAACAGCGCGTCCGCCTCGCTCGCATCCCAACAGCAACAGTCGCTGGCCGCCCCGCTCACCCCAGCACCTTCCTACCAATCATCCGCCAGCGGCGGCGCTGGCGGGGGAGCGGTGGTGTCAGCCGCAGGTGTTGTGGCAGCCGGACTGCAGGTGAGCAAATAATCATCGGGGAGGGGAGGGAGGAGAGAGAGTAGGGGACCAGGGGAGGGAGGGTGAGAAGGGAAAGGAGAAGAGAAGGTGGGGAGGGAGGAGGGGGGAGGGGACCAGTAGGGGGAGGGTGAGAAGGGAAAGGACAAGAGAAGGTGGGGGAAGAGGAGGGGAGGAAAGGGTAACAACCAATTTGGCACACTAAACAACAGTTCGATGGAAAGGAAGGGGTGCGGAGGGGTAGCCCGACGACTGGCTGTGCATAATACACACATCCAATTCACCACACTTTTCCCACTCTCCTCCCCTCTCTCTCCCCATTCTGTGCACTATTTTTCAATTTCCAACCAAATTCTTCTCCGAATTTGCGTTCGCGGGAACGGTCGTTTGCATTTCGCACGCAAATTAGCGCTGGCGAATTATGCATATTTTGTGCACTCTCTGTCTGTCTGGCTGCTTCTCTTTTCTCTTCAACTCTCCACTATTCCTTCCTTCCTCCTCACTCCCTCGCACCTATTCCCTCCCCCCACTCTTTTCCTTGCCCCTTTCCCTAACTACCTAGGTAGGTATGTCTCCTCTATCTGTTCTTTGCTATAATAACTCTCTTGAAAATGTCCCACCCCCCCCCCCCCCTCGTTTCCATTATTCAATCTTTCAATTTGCGCATTTTTTGATTTTCCCGTCCTTCCCCCCCACCACCCCTTCCCCCTCAAAATTAACATTCCGTTCTCATTATTACTTATTACATACCTAAATGCATATTAATAATCAATTAATCACACATACTTATTATATCTCCCTAATATTTCGAATATATTTCGAAATTATTCTTTATTAAAGCATATTTAATTAATAATACGATATTAGTGTTTGTATACCTATACGGTATTACTACTGTTTGCACATCCACCCCCAAATTATTATTAATAAATATGCACCATCATCAACACATTCCTTCCTTCCTCAACTCTATGCCCCCGTTTTTTCTTTTAAAACAAAAATATTTTCCCAAAAGTATTGCTTTTCCCTCTCCCAACACCGGCGGGAGTAAAGGATGTATACAATGAAAGGGGGAGGTATGGATTATGATTATGGGTGGATGGGATGGTGTGCTTCTCCTCTGCCCCCCCCCGTACCAAATGTCCAATATTCACCCCCACCCCACCCCCTTTCCCTCCCCCCCCCCCCCTCTTGCTTTTTTCTCTTCCCCTTGCCCCTCTCAGGCCACCTTCTTCCCCTTTTCCTCCTCACCGCCTAAAGCTTCCGTTGTCGACTTTAATATTACAAAAAACCCCAACACAAAAAGCACATCCAAAGCGGAATCACACACATAGTTTCGAATAATTTTATGAATCAAAAAAGAAAACAAACATATTCAATATAAATGTTGTCTCATGTCTTAAATAATACACTCATTTACCCATCTTGTACTACCACATTAACCTTTATCAAAATAGTATTATTACCTAATGTCACTATTATAATAATAACACGATCTTCTGCTGCAGTTGTACATTCTTTGGCTCTGTACATTGTATTTGTATTTACTATTATTGTATTACATTGATATTGTAAATTGACCACGCCAACAACACCATCAACAACAACGACAACACCGACCACGCATGTCCCGCTACTTCTGGCAACCAAATGTCCCTAACGGCCAATCCCCACAACAACTTCACAGTGCCATTGCCCCGGCCTCGTTGAACAGTGTGAGCATCACCGCTGATCTAGAAATCTGTACAAAATAGGGGAGCGAACTATGGGACACGTTAACAGACTCAAATTCCAAAAAACTTTTTGGAAACAATCAGAACAATGAATAAGTAAAGCAGTAATTCAATTTTGGATCTAAAAAATATTTCCAAATTTTTGTAAAATTCCGACCCTATATCATCTAAGGAATGCGTCCTTTTTGTTAGATAATATTCCCATTTGGTAATTTCGTTCAGTGGTCCTTTAAGTCCCTCTCTCCCTTCCCTCCATCACACACTATCCAATCCCTTGCTAATCTCATCTGTTGGCTAACTAAGGGGAATCCAACCAGCTGCCTGTAGATCATTCATCGGAGCCAATGTTTTCGGAAAGGGGCACGTAAACATTGGCATTTGAGGTGATATTGGGGAGGGGGATGATGGCGAAGGGGGGGAGAAGAAGGTGTTTGGTGTCTTTGCTTGCGAGGCTTAAAATGGACACTGAATTTGCGTAGAAATGGCACATCACCTTTCTGTCCTCCCCAACCATGGTCGTCCTGAATTTCATTTGGTTTTTGAATGGGGGGGGTAAAAGTGTGTAACACGGGGGAGGGGGACAATGCGTTAACAGGGGGCCCCCTGTTAGCGCATTTCAAAATGTATCTCAGTCTTACTCACCCCCCCCCTCTAGCGATATATTGTTATCCCAACTAAAAATTTCTCTTAAAAATGCAAATCCAACCTCGTTCTACCCACCCCAAGTCCATCCTCCCTTCAAACATATTCAAATGTTTGCCAATCAATTTGATTTTGCCATCTAAAAGTGTTTCATTATCATTACCACTTTATCATTCATTTATCAGCAATGTGTGTTCTTTTGGTCGGTGGTCGGTCCCTTTAAAATGCTAATGCATTAATGTTTTCGTCTATTTTGATAATGCAAAAACACAAAAAAGAAAGTGCAAATAATACAAATTAATACTTAAAAATTATAAATATTTTTAGCAAGAAAGCAGATGAAATTGGACTTTTTATAACCATTTTTAAAAATAAACATATTATTGCTCAAAAACTCAGTCTTTATGACGCCAATTTTGTTCAATTTGCAATTCACTTACGTATTAAATTACTTTTCCGACAAAAAAGTGATGGCAAAAATTCTTTTAGCAATAAAATTGTAGGACCTTTTTAGATTTTGGGTCCCATAAAAAGGCTTAAAAGAGATCAAAAATCTGCTCCGGAAATTCCATTGGGCGACGGATGTTTTGAATTTGAGGCTTTGCGGCCCAAAAATATAAATAATTCGACTGCTTATGGGCAAATCTTCTCTTTTTTGTTAATCCATCAGAACAGACATCAGAAAAGGGCACCAAAAGGTTTCCCCCGCTTATTATAATTCAATGTGGAGCTTCGTGCCCAAATTCAATTCATTTGTGGCACAGAGATCAAACTGTCGAATAATTAACTATTTAAACAGTTTAAATTAAACTCTCTTTTCTCTTATTACTACACTTCTTTTATTAGTGCCAAGGCAACCAAGACAAGTGTGTGGTGTGTTAGGCAAGTGGAGGTGGCTTCTTTTATTAGTGCCATTTGGCTAAATTTGCGTTGTGCGAGTGGTCATAGAAAATTCCAAAAATTTGCATTAATATTTTCAAAATTTTGCAATTAAGGTTTTGTTTTTACAAAAAAGCGTAGGAGTTCTCCATTGAGGCTCAAAATTATTTTCATCGGTGATTGTAGTCGGGGAATGGGACTTTAAATTTTGCGTGTGATGATGATTCCAAGAGACTGTTTGGGTAAAACTGATGTTCTGGACCCGGGGAGTTAAGGATCAATCCTGATTTAAATTTTAACATTCTCATTTTCACAAATTATTATTATTATTTTTACAAATATTTTCACAATATGAAATTCGGACCGGGCCTATCCGGGCCGGCCCGCAACTTTTTTGGCCCGGCTCGGGCCCTGGCACACCCCTGGGTTGGACTAGTTTTCGTGAGCATTTGTACGAACAAAAACAGATTATTTTTGATGAAAAAATATGGTGGAAATAAGGGCATATGTATTGGCCAAACTTTTTGAGAATATAATCTAACTTCTCCCCTCCTCAATTCCAGCATCTGGCCAATCTGCAACAGCAACAACAGCAGCAGCAACTGCTGGCTGCCCACCACCAACAACAGCACCAACACCAACATCATCCAGCAGTGGTCGCCTCTGCCGCAAATGTTGCCGCATTACAGGCCGCCCATGCGGCTTCTATCGGAGCTGGGGTTCCCTCCACCGGTAGGTCACTTTAACATTTATTCGACCATACACCTAATACATATTAAATAGGGAAAATACGGTCAGAAAATCCCAGCATAACGTTAAAACATATTTCGGAATTTTAATTAGGCTTATCATGGAGTGATCCATCAAAGTGTTAACTTCTAGGGATGATGTCCGCCCATCAACACCACCAAGCTGGCGGAGTTGCTGGACTTCAGCAGCAACTCCAGCAACAACATCTTCAGCAACACCAACAGCAGCAGCAGCAGCAATCGAATGCCACCCATCCAATGGCGGCCGCCTTTGCGGCACAGGCACAACTCGCAGCTGCGGCTGCAGCAGCCGCAGCGCAACAGCAGCAACAGCACGGGAATGCAGCCGCGATTGCGGCAACGGCGCCTACGGCGGCGGCGGCTGCAGGGCTACCTGCAGGCGCACTCGCCAGTCTGCAGCAGCAACACGCCCAATTGGTGGCCGCTTCCAGCGTGGGCCAGAACACGGTTGCAGCGGCAGCTGCCGCGGCAGCGGTGCAAGCAGCACAGCAACCATCGCTTGCAATCCCATCGCTGGCCTGGCCCATTTTCCAAGTAAATTTCCAAAATTTTTATTGGATGCACAATGTTTGTGCGCCATTAAAGTGGTTGATGAAATGTTATCTGATAATTAATTATACATATGTAGTAGTTCTTGATAATAATTTACCTATATTTTATTCGATTTTGAACTCAATTTTCTGCAAAATTATGGAGATTGTTGTGTTTTTTTTGTTGAAAACGCTGAGTTCAGAAATAATCTTTTCAGAAAAGGCCTCCCCTTATTTACCTTTAAAAAGGTGGGATGCTTAATTTGAAGTTGGCTTCTAGGGGTGGGAGTAGCTCCCCTTATTTGATCGATTTGAGTTGCTTATTAAAGAGATGCCTATTTTCCGTAAAAGACGAACCGTTACGAGTCTGCTCAAAATGCCCGAGGCAAACCGAGTCAAAGTGAAATAAACTCAAAAAAGTGTCGTCGACTTCGTCGTAGGAATGTGTGTGTGGCATATGGTGGTGGGCAGAGGGAGGCGATAGATTTATAAAATCTGTGCTGATCAAATGCCCCCTTCCCTCCCCGTCCTGTTCAGCCCATCGTGAACATTCCATACTTCGACATGGCCACCTACCAGAAGGTCAACTTGGACGTGCAGCCGAGCGCGATGGCCAACGGCATGGACTTGCCCCTGGGTGACATCAACACACTGCGCTTCTTCTTCAACTTTGGCGTCCAACATGCACGTGCCATTCTGCTCCGCCAACACATCAGGTATTCGAACGGTCTATATAGGTAACCGAACATAACATCAGACAATTGAGCAAATCCGTCCAATTTGGTGCATTTCTAATAGGAATCAATTTACTGTGTGAAAGACGCCCAACTGTGTCCTAATATTATTTACGGTTCATAATATAAATTATTTTTGGAAAAATATGCGCGAATAATGCCCCTATAATAAGGCCAAATCCCGACGAATCTAAACTTAATTCTGCTGACAATGAGAAGACACCTTTGCCAATATCCCCCTCTTTGACTGTTTTTAATGTTCCTTCTTCTTCCAAAGTTCGCAAACCCAGCAGCAGCAACAGCAGCAGCAGTTGGCACTGATGCAACAACAGCAATCGCAACTGACCGGTGGTCAACAGACGGGAGGAGGTGGCCAAGAGTGAGTGGGTTTTCTTTTTTAAGATGATTGGTTGGGTTGGGTTATGTTAAGTTGGGTTGGGTTATGTTAGGTTGGGTTGGGTTGGGTTATGTTAGGTTGGGTTGGTTTGGATTGGGTTGGATTGGTTGCGCGCTGATTTCCACTTTGTTTTTAAGGTTGACAAGCGTCAATGAACAACTTCACTTGCAGCAAAAAATGTTGGCCGCTCAACAACCAATGTTGAAGTAATTTTTTCTTTTTTAAGGTTATTTTATTTCTGGGATTTCCCAACAAACTGTACAAGTTTTGTAAAAGGATTGTTTGGGTTCGTTAGATATAGTCAGGGCTTTTCTTTTTTGTTTTGCTTTGGTGTGGTTGAGACAAAAAAGTGTGAAGAACAAGAACACAATAGTTGTAGTGGATTGTCAGCACCAGCGATATCATCCGCAATCGCAACAAATGGAGGGGTAGAAGGTCAACAGATGCAAACTGAACAACAACAACAACAACAGTTGCATTTTGGCGGGACAACGGGGGCCTTTAGACCATTCGCAACTGCTGGCAACAATGGTGCGGGTGTCACCAACAATAACAATGCTTTTCTGATGGCGATGAACGCCCAGCAGCAGGCCATGATGATGGGCCACTTGAGCAACCAACAGCAACAACAACAACACCAAGCCGGGATGGGCAGCCAGCAACTCGGCAACCAGCAAAATGGGGCAATGGTGGCCATAATGCCATCGGGCGCAATGGTGCACCTGTTGAACCCGGGGGCATTGGTGAATGGCGCAAACAATGCTTCGGGGATGTTAAACACAGTGGTATCTACAGCATCCACAGTACCAATGACCGTAACCCAGTCACCACAGCAATTGAACCAGCAAAATAGGGCGGAAAATGGAGAGGAAGAGTTGGAAGAAAAGAAAAACGTTGTCAAAATACACAATGCAAACAGAGAGAATGGAAGGGGGGAAAATAGTAAGGGAAACAAGGAGCAGCAGGGAAAAAGGCAAAATGAAAATAGTGCGCGAAATGGTGGAGGAGGAAGTAATATTAACGAAGGAGACCAAGAAACATCGCAAAGGGATTCAAGAAGGTACACGCAGACAGAATTATTCATTCATATTCACAGTTTCAACAAAACAAACAGATAATAGTTTAAATTAACAAGTTTGTTAGTGTTCAACAAGGCACTTTGTAGTTGTAGTCAGTCCCCCCGCACCTTCTCAAATATCTCCCTTTCTCCGCTCTCTCACTCTCTCCCTTTCTCCACAAAATTTTTCTCAAAAATCGAGATTTTTTTTTCGAATTTTTCTCAAAAAAAATTTCTTTTTCTTTTTTTTCACTCCATTCAGATCACAAAATGATGCTGCAGCGATTGCAATGGAGAAGACGGCATCCATCGCGGCCGGTAATGTTGCCTCTTCAGGCGCCACAAATAATGCCGGCGGCGGTGCCGGCGGTACACAGCAACTACTACAGGCCGGATTCGATGCCGGCGGGCTTCAGAACCAGCTGCAGATGAACCAATTGGTGAGCACATTCCCAAAAAATACTTTCTTTCAAACAAAAGTATGGAATGATTTGATCTCGTTGATATGATTTGTCTAACATTATGAAAGTATGAAGTTCTTTGAATTCTCCGAATACCGTAGCCCCCTTTGCAGACAGCAATGATGAATGCCTCAAATCAGCAACAGAAGGCTGGCAGCGGCACAGGAGCTGGAACAATGTCAAACGACACACCCGCCGATAGTGGCGGAGGAGGTATGCACAAAAATAAATTTAACGAAACAAGCAAGTATTTTTGAATTTAAAAATCGATTACCATTTTGTGATTTCCCTTCAATTGTCTATTTTCCAAATTTAGTTGGCATTGGTCGTGCCCATCCACAGTCCACAGCTTCAGCCCAACAGCAGTTCATACCCAATGCCATGCAACAGCTGTTCCTGCAACAGCACCAGCAACAGTTGGCAGCTGCATTGGCACAACAACAGCAACAGCAACAACATGGACAACAACAACAACAGCAGCAGGCCAGCACAATCAACGAGGTCACCAGACAAATTAATCGTTTACCATTGTACAACCCAATGAGACGCATTTAGTGCAATAATCGAAAGAAATTTTACTTGTAAAGGAACCGATAAATTACATGTAAAATTAAAAAATAACGCTGAATTTGACTATGTTTATTTTCTAATTTTTGAACTTGTGGATGGGTAGTATACAGTACACAGATCTACGAATTGTGCCAACTGCTGTCCGGGATTACTGGTGCCATTATAGAATATTAATTCTCCCAGAGTGACCTGTCTTATGATACTTCCTTAATGGTGTTATAATGGCATCGACTAATTTTGATGCCTGTTGGTCTTGATTTTTTAAATTTGGCCACTTATGTTCAGCTAATGCGCCAACACCAGCAACTGGCACAACAACATGCTAATAGCAACAACAACAACAATAACAACAACAACAGCACATCGATGGCTGCCACTCCGACCAACTCGACGCCCAGCAACGCTCAAAACAGTGGCCAGGGTTCGCAAAACTTGCAATTTTAATTTATTTTATCACAAAAAAAAATTAAGGCGGTCAATTTGTGAGTTTGGGAAGCGCTGGAGGCGGGTCGGCAAACGGAACTCCCCAATCGAACGGAGGAGGAGGGAACGGAGGGGGCGGGGGCAGGGGCAGTGCCAACGGACATCACCAGCAGTTGGCCAACTCAACATCGCCAAAGTCGTCGACAGTGCCGGTGGATCCAGCACCTCGAAAACCACCACAGGCAATGGTCTCCGCCAACCCATTGAATGTATGCTGAACAACACCAAACACACAAATCAATACATTTTCATTGGGAGATTTGAAACAGATGTGCTTATACCTAACATAATCTTACTTCTTTTGTACCAAATACCAAGCTTTTTTGACCCTACAAAAATGAAATTAATCACAAAAATTGATGAATGAATAAAATCGCCGCCATAGGCCGATTTGCAGGTTGAACTCAACGAACTGAAACAGCGTGGACTGAATGCACTGCGCTCGCCCGAGGCAATGAGCGAAGGGCTGCAGAAACGGCTAGCGGAGATGGCAGCAACACTGAACACCGTGTCTATGGCAACAGCAACGGTGGGATCTGGTGGAGGCGGTGGTGGTGGAGGAGGAGGAAGTGAACAATCATTTGTTTTCTTTAAAGCTATCAAACACTAATAAGAAATCAAAAATTTCTAGGTGGAGGTGGAGGAGGGATGCTCTCTGTTGGGGGCGGGAATATCGGAGGTTGCGCTGGGGCACAACTTAGCCCCACTGCAGCACTGCTCCAACAACAGCAACAACAAATGTTGCAACAACAACTTCTCCAGCAACAACTCCAACTTCATCAACAACAGCAACAACAGAATGCTGGCAACAATAGCAACAGTTTGGCACAACTTTCGGCGGCATTTGGCGCAAACTTTTTGGTTTGTTTTTTGTTAAATATTTGGCGCACTTTCGTGCAATAACTTTTAGACAAATGGAAAGAATCAGGGAGTCAAATAACCAAATAAAAACATTTAAATGATTTAGGGAAACGCTAGTGGGAACCATCAACAACAACAGCAACATCAGTCTCGATCTCTGACCAATGGCTCTGCGGGTCTTCCACCTCCAACACCGCAACATCAGTCCAGCCAACAACAACAATTGCAACAGCACCAGCAACAGTTGGTTGCACAGTTTGCCAGCGTTGTCCAACAACACAACAACAACAACACAACAGAAGGAGGAAACGATCTGCTCCATTCCTTAGGGGGCACCGGAGTTGGCGGGGACTCTGCACCGACACTGTTAACTGCCACCGAAATGCACTACACTGAAACATTCCGGAACAACGGCAGCAACAGTAGCGAAGTTGGCGGCGAGCAACAAAGACAACATCATCATCAACAACAAAGGATGAAAAGCGTTGCCGGACAACAGGGGGTACCGCCAGAGCTAGAAGTTGGGGCTGGACTCAATCAGCGACGCAAGAGCGGAGTGTACATGTTGGGAAGTGAGCTTTTTTCTTTGCTGCCTTTCACAAAAAGCAAAATTCTAAAGAGAAAAAAGCATGGGAAATAATGGAATCAAAAAAGTTGATTTAATTAAATAATTGAATTATTTAAAAAAATGAGAAATATTTCCCTGAATTAATGAAGGCATGAATGGTGGTAGTGGTAAGGATCAAGAACGGAGGACGCCGATGGGTGGCACTGCGACGGTGAGTGCCCCGGTGTCGACGAGCGTGATGATGAACTTCATGAACTCCATGCTGACCACGGCCAAGTCCACGCTCCAGGGCCAGGGCATGGCAGTCTACTATGACCAAAACGGACTGCCGGTGGGAAAATTGATTATAGAAACTGTGTTGTTGATTATGATTATGAGTGAATATTCAAAAAATTGAAAAGATGAAGAATAGGGGAACGAAATTTGATGTGTATAAAGTTGTAACGATTGGACCCTTCTCCTTACTTCCCCCTAGTCCAATCGTTTGCTGAGAGATTGCGGAGATTTATCCAAGTTTCCCCGGGAGGCGGTGTAGCTCAGTGGTAGAGCATCCGAGATCTAATCGGAAGACCCCGGCTCGTCTCCGGGCGCCTCCAATCTTTTTCCATGGGAAAGAGGTGCTTTTCGGTGGGAACGAGGAGAAGATCAATGCAATCTCTTGACTTGGGGCCAGCCGCTTATTGAGTTTTAATAAAAAGAAAAGAAAATGTATATTTTACACTGTATAGATATTACATATTACGGTAGTTATTACATTCTTCAGATTGACTACTCCTCCCGTCCCATTGATCCGATCTTCAGGAGAGCACGCGAAGAGCTAACCAACTCATGCGGTATGGTAGCTAACGGAACCCTCACAATGGTACAAGGTATTAGGCCAAAAATGAGATAAACAAAATATGCTCACAGTGGGAAATTTCTGCTTTTTTACAAACTTTAAAAAACACACTCCCAAAGTCCTTGTTTTATAGTTTTTTGAATTTTGGCTACAATAAGCTTATTAGTTCCCAATTTCAAGTACGGTAATTTACTTCCCCTATGATTTTTGGGTTTCGGCTTGCGACTTTTGATCGCCCTTTTAAGCGGGTACCGCAACGTCAAATTCCGGCAGCGGACTTTTGGACAACACACAAACGACAGCGTCTGCTAGCGGGGATCTGGGCTTCCTACAGCGGACCTGTCTAAT
Organism: Rotylenchus robustus; assembly: GCA_034700465.1. Taxonomy (NCBI): domain Eukaryota; kingdom Metazoa; phylum Nematoda; class Chromadorea; order Rhabditida; family Hoplolaimidae; genus Rotylenchus; species Rotylenchus robustus. Next base: position 16,388 of record JAQIYK010000016.1, read on the forward strand.
TGGGATTTCAGCCGATGGCGGAGGTGTCGGAACTAACCGGGGCCCACTGGGTGCTGCGCAACAACTGACCGCACAGCAACCAGTGCCACTGACCAGTCTGTACCCGGGCAACCTGACTCCTCAGCAACTGCAACAACAGTATTTGCACTTGCAACAGCAGCAGCAACAACTGCAACACATCCAACAGCAAATGCAACAACAGCAGCAGCAGCAGCAGCCGGGGGATGGTGGAGGAAGCGGACCAAATTCGTCGAGAGAAAGTAATAGAAAAAATTAAACAGAAACAGCCAAAAACCGGAAAAACAACTAACTAATGAGAAAAACTAAAAATAATAATAATACAAAATACTATAATACAAAAATAGAACAAAAAATGGTGTAATCAGGTAAATATAAATTAAAACTTTTCGATTAATTCCCATTCCTTTGAAATATTTCCATTTCAATTTGAATTATTGTGGCATTTTGTTTTATACGCAACAATAAATATTAACCAATTGAAGATGAGGCTTTGCGGACGGCAAGAAAACGCCTATTGGACACCAGCGGTGTTTTCAGCAGTAGTGGAGGTGGTGGAGGCATTTCATCAGGCGAACATTTGGAAAGCCCGCGGGAACAGTTGCAAACGAAGACATCCGCGCGGACGGTGGACTCGGATATCGAAATTGTAGAGGAGACATCCGCGAATCGGGCGGCAGCAGCAAACCAACAACAACAACAACAACAACAACAGCAGCGAGTGGAGTCGTCGCTGCGCAACAATGACGTGCATCCGCTGAAGCGTCAGGGCAGCGGAGACCAGCAACCCGCGTCCGCGCAAAGGTAAAAACACACACTTAGAACTTAGAACATAAAACTTATCGAAAAATCGGCATAATCATTAATCTCCTCTCACTCAAAAAATAGAACGGAAAAAGAAGCGAGAAATTATAATATTTCGAGCTAGAGGTGGATATTGGGTATTGTTCCAAACCTAAAAACTAAATCAGCATCTTCCATCCTTATCCTCGCTCTTATAATTCCATCTGCTACCATTTTCAGTAATACTTCCGCCGGTTCTAATCCACCAGCAGAACAGCACCAACAACAACAACAACTTTTGCTGGCGACGGCATCCGAGGATTTGGCCAGCGCGACAGTGATCGACAGTGGCACTGTCGGGTCCGTGCCTCGCAGCGGAGGCGAAGGGTCGTCGCCTGGCGGAAAAGACAGCGGAGGAGGAGAACGTGTCCGGCGGGAGGAGGCGAACGAAGAGCACAGTCCCAAGCAGTGCCAGGAGCAGCAGCAGGAAGGATCTGAAGACAACACGGGGGACGGCGACGACGGAGCAGCTGCTGCAGACGATGTCGGTTCCCCGTGCGCAAAACGACTTCGAATAGCGTCGGTGTCTTCATCGGAAGAAGCCTTCTGACGGCGACAAGATCAACAAATAAACACGGGGATTAAGTTTTGGATTGGAGCACAATGACTGTTTCTGAGCACAATGACTGTTTATTTGTTTTGTTTTTGTTTCTTTCGATCCCTCCCCTTCCCCACCTCTCCTCTCGCGCATTCCTTCACTCTCTCCAAGTTGTCCATTCTCTTCCCCCCCCCCTCCTCTCCTCCCCTCCTTCCCCTCCCTTTTTCCCCAATTCATTATCCACCACATCATCATCATCATCAATCGCTATTACCACCATTATCAGCATCACCTCTTCCACATTTTCGATGAGTTCAAAATCAACAAAAAGCCAACAAAGGTCACTCACTCACTGATGAATTTCCCTTTCCCGACAACCTTCTCTTATTTTCGCCGGTTGTTTTGTTACCAATTTATTAATTATTTTTATTATTATTTTAATCACATTTTAATGAACTCTCTTTTTTCTCTTTCTCTCTCTCTCATGATGGATATTTTCCTTTTCTTTCCTCTCTTCCCCCTTCCCTCCCCTCCACAAATTCCATGATCTTTCTTACGTAGTCAAATTCGTCGAAATACCGTAGTCATTCAGAATTCAGTCAGTCAGTCATCGTTTCCCTTCGGACATTTGGAAAAAGAGTTAAAACCCCGAAACCTACAGTACACGCATTGTATTGTATTAAGGTATTAACCACACACAGTTTCATATATTTATTCAAATTTATTTTTTCGCAACGATCCCCTTTCCGAACAATGGAATATTCCGATTTCCGACATTATCTGTTCAGTCATCAGTCTCTTGTTGATTTTATACATATATACTCTCTTTCTCTCATTTCTTCTCGCTTTCTTTCCCTTTCTTCCTCTCAACCATACTGTTTGTTACCTATTTATGTATTTCTTCAAAGTATCAACTTTAATTAAAAAGTACTCACAAAATTAATTAATCATTAGCAAATTGTTTAAAAAAACATTTTTCAGATTCCAATTTTTGACAATGTCCAAAAGGTTCTATTTTCGGATTATTGTCATTGTCAAAGATGCTTTAGTATACTTTGGATTGAGTTTGGACGGGGGTTGGGGTCTGGAGGGTTTGTTCGGGATGAAGATGGATATGTTACATAGGAAATAGGTAAAACCGAAAAACCAACAAAAACAGATTTTTTTTGGAATTTAAAATAAAAAATGTCAAAATATTTGTTGAATTATCAGCTACCTTTTCTATAATCTGTGGTATACTTTTGTCCAGTTTATATCTTTTGACCAAAGAAAATAATGCAAACCGATGAAATGCAATCGTTGTTAATTTGTTATACACATATAATATAGGAAATCGTATAGAATAGGTACAAAAGTAAAAATACCAAAATAGAGTTGCTCCCGTCCCGAGCCTAATAAATGTCGAAGGATATCACAGTATTAATTAATCTGTGAATCGGAGAAATTGTTCAAAATACATTGGAGGTCTTAATCTGTTAAAAATCGGAAAATTGGTTTACGGGTCCGAACTTTGATCTAACTTCCGGTTCGAATAAAACAACCCTAATAAAGTCCAGAATCAGAATCATATTAAAAGGTATTTTAAAATCATATTAATGTTTAAATATTGTGATGGCACCAACACATTCATTCATTGAAGTGATCAAATGTGACTGTTGCTGGTCAGGCATGTGCTGCGGGGTGCCGCTGGATGTACCACAGGTAGTATGTCCAGTAGTACATGTTCCAGCAGGTGAATGCCAACGGGAACAGCAGTCGGCTCCACTTGTCGATGTTCAGTCCCTTCCGCGAGTAGCGGAATCCCTCGCGCAGGAAATGGTTGGTGGCCATCGGGTTGCCGGGCCCCGGCTCTGCCTGCTGGTTATTCTCACTTTGCTGTTGCTCGCACACTTTGCGCATTTGGCGAGGCGCTGGCAGTGGTGGCTTATCACACTGTTGAAAAGTCTCAATTTTCCCCAAATTTCACAATTAAATTTTCAAAAATATTTAATGCCATTTTAGAGAAAATTAATTAAAATCTGAGTTTATGAAAAAGAAATTTAAAAAAATATTAAAAAAACAGATTTAATGGTGGGATAAGGAGTACATTGGTTTTAAAGGAGTGATGTTTAAAAATATTTATTTAAGCCAGGTCCTTAATTTAGCTTAATTTAATCCACGAAAACATGGAAATAACACGTGACTTTGGGAGGGACAATCACTAAGGAGTTAAAAGTTAAAAAGATATTTTTTATTATTTTTATTCTCCTAAAAGAAAAATGGACTAAAATGTGGCAAAGAAAGACGGACCTGTTGTTGCATTGGCGATGGAGGCCAAGGGTGGATGGCTGGGACTACCATTGTTCGCTTCCGCGAATCAGCGGCCGGACTGTCCGTGTCCCTTTCGTATTGTTTACTTTTGTCGTTGTTGTTATTGTTCGGGATGTTGCGGTTGGTTGTTGTTTCCGGTTTTGCTACCGAAGATGGCGGCGGAGGTGGCCAATTTGAAGTCGGTGCCGGTGGCGGAGGCGCTCTCTTCCGCTGGGGCGACGACACAATTAGACTGTCGCCCTCGTCCGCATCAATGGAGCGCAACTCCGTGGTCGAATAGGGTCGGTGTTGCTGGTAGTGCAGTTGCTGCTGGTCCAATGAGCCGCGACTTCGTCCGCTATTCGGCAACATTCGCTTCTCCGCCAGTTGCTCAAAGTGTTCGACCGTAAGGATCTTCTCGGCCGAAATTGAGGGATGTCTGAAAATAGTATGGGGAATTGGACATATGCATCATCATCATCATATTAGGTATCATAATTACTTAGGTATTTGTGTTTCGTATACTTGAAAAAATATACTTAATGGAAATTTAGTAACATTTTGCAATTGTTAGGTCAATTTTTACCTTTTATTTTTGGGATATGAAATTCTGACCTCATTAGTCGCATTGGTCCGTTTTGGCAGTGGTGGTGTTGATGGTGGTGGTGGTTGTTGCTGCTGTTGCTGTTGTTGTTGTGGTGGTGATGTCCGAACAGAGAAGGTATCGCGATGGCGTGGTTGGTCCAATGGCGCAGTTTGGTCCCAATCTCGTCCATCAGTTGCCCCTCATCCAGCCCCCTTTCATTTGCATTTGTGCTAATGTATATGTTGTTGTCCTCTTTGCTGTTGTTGTTGTTTTTGGTGGTGTTTTCCTTCTTCTTCTTCTTTTTGTTGCTGTTCTTATTGGATATTTGCTCTGTCGCTGTCGTTTTCTGTTTGGTTCGAATGATCGGCGACCGGCTCGCCGACGATGAATCGTCGTCACTACAAAAGTGGTGTTATTTTATGCATTTGCGTAAAGAAAGAAAATTACTCGGAGTAAATCCACGGGTTGGCATCATCGCTGGTCATGTTCATCTCTGAATAAACCGACTATGATGAACAACAATTGCCATTTATTTCCAATTTTACCCTTTTTGGCACTATAACTGGCCAACCGTTCGTACTTCTCAGCTTCGCGCATATACGAATTCACAGCGGCAAATTCGACCAATGATAGGAAGACAAAAAACATGCAGGCTGAAGGAAGAGGGGGAAGAGGGGGGTAAGGGTAAGGAACGAATATTGCAAATTGTGGGGGTCATTTTTGAAATAATATTTAACGGAGAAATGAAAAAGGAGGAAAACGAACAACCCAATAAACATGCTGTGGTGTTACTGAATTATGAACTCTACTATGGGAAAGGGTAAGGCGGATGATACCGGGACCAGCCCATTCCGCGGTGGCCGGTCCGTGGTGAGGCCAATCCGTGGTGAGAAAAAATTGCGAAATATCTCACGATTATTTTTTCTTTTAAAAAGATGATTTTTTGTTTTAAATATATTTTTTGTTTAAATCTTTTTTGCTGTAAATATTATTGAAAATTTATTTTTAGCTAAAAAATTATTATTTTTATAATCTATTTTTCGGGGGGTCAATGTTGAGAAACTCCAACTTCGCCTTCAACTTCGATTCCAGAGATGGATTTGAAAATTTTTTGAGGGTCGAAGCCGGTGGAATCAAAATTCTGATTTTTCCTACACTGCTGCGGGATTCTGATTTTTTGTTGAAAATATCGAAAATATGGACCCCTTAGCTTTGGGTTTTCAATCAAAAAAATTTTATACACTGGGGTAATTTTTTTAAATTCTTTCAAAATTACCATAATCATAGGCCTTTAAAAAATTGTTTTTTTTTTAATTAGGAAGGTTAAATATAATTAAATTTTTATTTTTTGATTGATATAGAAACAATCAATAATGTTCGCAATGTTCTTTTTCGCAATTTTTTATCACCACGGATCGGCCGACCACAGGGTGGGGTGTACCGGATGATACTTTTCCTACCAATGAATTGCAAGGAAATCCAACCCCAAAAAGATTAGCCAAAAAAGACCAAAAAGGAAGCTCACATCCAAACCAGAAATCAATCGCTTTAGCATAGGCCACTTGAGGCAAATTGAAGCGTAGACCATTTCCCTGACGGCAATGAATGTTCAAATAATTTGTTTAAAATACTCACGAGGGTGGACAATGAAAGCAGTGTTGTGAAGGAAAGAGTCACCCTGGCCGGAACAGCCCTGAAATGCATTTAATTAATTTATTCGAAAATTGTTATTTTTAGAATAATTCCGACCTTCGATCGATCCAAAAGGAGACCTAAACGGGGGAGGGGATAAGTGTATTATGCTTGTTAACATAATCAACTTTTCCCCACAAACCCATGAAATCATCACTATCAATCCGGTGGGGATGAAGGACTGGACCACGTGGTAGCCAATTTGCCTGTCCAAATGAATAACTGCCTCCAAGCAGCTGAACTTGTCTAAAAATACCCAAAAAAAACTCAAAATTTTGCCAATTTATTGAGATAAATTTGGACCGTGTTTGTATGAATCAGACATGATGGCGTACATGTAGGAGCCATCACAGGTGTCTGCGGTGAGTCGGACAATTTTGAACTCGGGCAGCCCAATCTCGGGGTTGTAGCGGGTGGCACCCAAGTTGAACCAAGTCACGTTCACTTGACTCTCCACATATGCATCTGATCAAACAAAACAAAACCCCAGTTTTTGATATTTGTGGCAAAATGCCAAAAGGGACGACTCACAGCTGACCATTCGAATGCCACACCTTTGCCGGTCCATTGGGTAATTTGCCTGATAAATGCGAACCCATTATTTTATTTTCCATTTATTTTTCCTCACCAATTCCAAATTGCATGCCACACTCAATGTCACTCTGAATGGACATTAATTATCACAATATGGCTATTTTCGACATTTTTAAATTGTATCCACTACCGTGTTGAGTATGCAATGTTTCCGTTACGGTCGATAAACAAACTGAAATTTGGTATGGTAACATCGTGGAACTTGCTAGTCCGGGCATTGGCAAAGTACAGGTCGGGCAGCCTTGAAATGCACCACTCTTTCCAATAGTTTGTGGCGAATACCCCTCAAAAACTGACCAAATGCGTTCGCGAACCTTCGGATCTGTGACCAATACATACTCATCACTGCTGTGCCTCAGGGAAGAATCGCGCCAATTTGAGTACAAATACAAATCGACGTCGAAGCTCTGTAAAAGTTAACCAATTGTTTGCACCATTTTGTGAATACCCAAATGAACTGACCATATCGGCCGATTGGAAGTTGCCCATGGACTCGATGTAAATGCCGATCAGCACCTGCGATGGTCCAGCACCATTCGTCGGTGGCTTCTTTGCGTTCTTTTGCATTTGCTCCAGAGGATATTGACTTTCTCTCCGAAGGGCACTGAATTGTATTGGAACAACGGAAATAAATAATAATAATAATACATTATTTATTTGTCTGCTCAGACAAACCTGCTGGCAGTGTTCGCGGCAAATATTTGGAGGACGAGAAAGTTGAAGAAAAGTCCAATTCGAAGGAGCACAGTGCAAGGTGCCGATGCTGTAAGCGTTATTTGGCCGCTTTGGCCCAACATTTTCTCACTTTTTATCTGCTTAAATAGTTTTGAATTGAAATCCTATTTGGCCTCATTTTTCCTAAATTTTTGGTAAGTGGTTAAAGTCGTGGGATTTCTCAGAGCAATTATTGTTTAGTGCAAAAAAAACACTTTCCGAACGTACTCTTTCCAGATGTGAGAGGGATAAAGAAAGGAGCAGAGAATCGTTGGAGCAGACAAAACAGCCAGGCATTGGCTGGCTAACCCCGACGGGGCATGGACAGAGATTAAGGCACGGCAGATTGCGTTAATGAAACTGGGCCAATGGGTGAAAGGGAAGGAAAGAGTGACTTTTTGCCCAATTCCCCGTCCACAGATGGCTGCTTAATTTTCCACGTCCGTTCAGTTCGTTGGAACGCCAAAGGCCATTTATTTTTACATTTGTTATAATGGCACAATTTTATTATTTACGTTCTGAGGAAAGTGTGTCGCCTATTTTTGCTTTAAATTTGCCGGATGAATGGAATGATGTAAAGGTGGTGAGGAATTGGGGAGAACAAATATAAATAACGGACAAAACTCGAACAAACCATTTGGGAAGAGGGGGAGGGGGAAGGGCAAGTGGAGGAATGGCCAACTTGAACACTTTACGCTAACTTGGTTTGCTGGGCCAATTCCTCCGTCGGCACAACATCAAAAACAAAACAAAAAATGAATGGAAAAGTTGTCGTAAGGGGTTAGTACGGAAGCAACAAAATAAATAGTCCATCTCCTCTCTTCCTCCCCTCCCCTCTTCCCCTCATTTTCTTCCCTCACCACCCGCCAATTCATCTGAAATTTGCTTTTCGCTCCGTTGCCTACAACACAACAAGTTGAAGGACTCGACGGGGCTTTGCTTCAGTCACCCGATAAGAAAGATCTCCTCTTAAGCCAATTTTAGTCCAGAATGGCAATACTTCGCTCATACAATGAGATTTAAGCTCTTTTCCTAGTTTACTGAAACAAAACATTAACGGGATTAATCTCTGATTTAAAATTTGCAATTTTTGCCGAAATTTTATTCAAATAATTCTCAAAAACGGGTGTAACGGGTGCAGATTTGCAACAATCTCTTGATCCTGAGAAAAGAAATGAATAATCGTAAACAGATATTAATTTTTGGATAAAATTGCCCAACTTGTTTGCTTTTTCCAATGGCTGATTTTGGAATTGTATGCAGAGAAGTGGTCCCAAACACCCAAACACAGATCCAGCAAACTTTACCACACCACTAACCACTATCACTCTGTAGAATCCCAACTCCGAGAAAAGTACCCTCGGGGGATACCAAATGAATGAACTCTTTCCCTTATTGCCCAATTTGGAGAAAAGAGTAAAAGCAAAAAGACCAGCAGGGGAAAGGATAGAGAGATAGGAGTACACCGGCGAATTGGCCACAAATTTATTTATTCGTCCGCCGGCGGGGGGTTAGTTGTGCGACTTTTGTGTTTTTGTTGGAAAATTGAAAGGCGGCGAAGGGAATGGAGAGAAAGAAGAAGCAGGGGACGGAGAAAGAAACAGGAAACAAAACATCCTGGGGGTGGGTTGAATACAGTGCCGTGGGCTGTGGAAATGAGGGCGAAGGCAGGAACATGCAAAAAAAGGGGAGGACAACATGCAAATTGTATCAGTGAACTGAAGAAGAACATAGGGATGAACGGCGGGATGAAAATGAATGAATTGGTGTTGTTGGTTTTGAGGGAAGGGACGGACCCGCCGAATGTTTTGGGTTTTTCATCGCGGCAAAGAAATTCGGCAAATCCAATTTGGAAGCGCACAAATTGGAAGACAAAAAAGGAAGAGGGGCCGTGTCATCATTGGGTGGGGTTGGGGAAGAAGATGGCTGCGAATTTGAAGCGGAAAAAAGTGTTGGCAAACAGGGGCCAACTAATCGTACATTTTAACGCAATCGCAAGCAAAAAGGAGCAATCCTCAATCCATAAAGACAAAAATACGCAATCCGCCATTTTCAACAAAATTTGTTTTAAAAATAACAAATTACATTCAATTAAAAAAACATGTTGAAAATTGTCATACCGTATATTCACTAATTATGCGCTCGTGAGTATAAATTTTCAATAATAATCTTCAAAAAAAATGATTATATCGAATATTATTCTGTAATATTTTAGACGCGGCACATCCTCCTCCTACCATCCTTCCTACTAACAATAAGATTTTATCACACAACCGAAATTCCTTAAAAATGCAACAATGGGGGGGGGGGAGTAGGAAACGAAAATGGACAGAAACGGAGGAAGGAAAGAGTACCACCAACCCAACACACCAACCCACCCATCCAAACATCCGCCAAAAAACGCAAATTGCGCCTTAATAAAAGAACATTTTAGTACATTTGGAAAACAACATACATTCGCAGTTCGAACATCGAATGGATGGACGAGGAAGAGGAAGTTGGGGATCGGAGCAGAGCCAAAGAATGGAAAAGTGGTCCAAGTCCAAAGACTTTTAACAAATGTCTTTATTAGTCGAACAGAAAAAGAGCAAATTAATAAGGAGGGAATAAGGCACTACCCAGGGTCTTAAATTTTTTGATTTAAGGAAACGGAAACGGTGCAAACTGCAATTTTACGTCAAAAGGACGGCAACGTAACATTTTTGGTCGGTGGGCATCGGAACCGATGAAGTGAAATTTGTACGGGACCCGGAAACGGTGCCGTAAAAATCCGTGACTACGGAAAATCACTTGAATTTCGCGCCACGCATGTCCCCCAATCACGTAAAGCGAAGTCACGGACGACCTGCCGTTTCCGGTGTATGAAGGTTTGACGACACCGTGGTTAGGGTTAGACCAACTCACATTTCTTGCACCGTTTTCACGCCGTAAATGCTGCCGTGGGTAATGTCGTTACGGGGGTCGTAGGAATTTTTTGAATTTTGGTGGGTCAGTCTGTAAATTGTGCCGTTTGGGGTGCCGTGTCCGGCGCCGAACGACACCGAAAAATGGTCCGTAACCAAATACGTGTACCGTTTACGGCACCTTTTGCGACAAACGGAACGAACCTTAAGACCCTGGGTAGTAGAGCAGATGACTAACTGGAATTTGCTTTAAAATACATACCAGCATTTCGGTGAAAAATTTAGCAGTTTTTTGAAATATGAAAGTACGGGCCAAGTGGAGAATTGACTAAAGGAATAGATGTGGAGGGAAGAGATGAGGAAGAGTAGGAGAACGGTGGACATGGTTGCCATTGGAGGAAAAACACATAGGCAAATTCATTGCCAATTCCAACCAACCCATCCGAGACGAAGATGAATGTGTGAAGGGAGGGAAGGGAAGCAAACTCATCTGACTGCTGGGCAACCCCTATAGGCAACGACAACACGGAACAAACACAGCCGATACCCGACTGGTTGGACCGGAGGAGGAGGAGGAGAAGGGGAAGATGAATGGGCCATTAGGGGGGGGGGGAACATGGTGAATGGTGAGAATGTGATGCGAATGAAGTGCAAAAATTACAAATGAACGGAAGGGAACAAACGCCACGCTTTGAAAAATTCAAAAAAACGCCACCCTCCAAAAAGGGAAAATGATTAGTAAATAGATATATTACCGAAAATAAACGTTAGTTTTTTAGTCGTCAAATGATGGAAAACAATTAGTTTTAAAATAGTTTGATTTGAAGTCAACCCAAAACAAACGGTGGTGCGCAATTATTGAAAGGTCAAGATTAGGGAGCTCAAAGTGCACATAATGGACGAAAACCCAACTATAGGGAGGCTGGAGGTATTAAATGGATGGATCAGAAAAAAATGTGAGCCAGGGATTGCTCCAAAACAACCAGAAAAAGGTGCGAAAGCAAACACTTTTACTTAAGGCAATTATTAATAACGCAATGAATTGTGCCGAAAGGGGGTTTCAGACGTTTTTCCCGTATGTCACCAACTGGCATAACCCAATTAAAATGTATACCCCCGACTCTGCATTCAGCTTTTGTTATTCGAGTGCGCTTACTGTGCTGATGAGACCCTTACTCCTCCCGGCGCGAGTTTTTGGTGTGTTTTTGACTCACCAAAACTAATTGCTCAAAGAATAAATAAAACAAAGGCAATTATTGAAGAAAATACTTTAAAAACCAAAAGTCAAAGTTGAGCCCAGTTGAACTGAAGTTCTTGAAAGTTGTGATATGGATACTATTAGATATATTATAATAATTGGACCAACTCTGACGCACAACTCACAATAGTCAATATTTTCATTATCTATTATTAAAGTTGTAATATAATTAGAAAACATTCATGAAGCGAACAGTAAAGAATAATAACAAAAATAAAAAATACAAAGATTTTTTTCTATTTCTTAAATTGTGAATTGTGGACGGATGGGCAACTAACTATAAAGAAGAAAAGGGGAGGGGGAGTTGCCGTGTACTAAGTGGAATTTGTGTCGAAACCGAACTAATAGTAGGTATTCAATCTATTCGCTAGGCCATCCCATTTTGGGGAGGTGTTGGGGTGTATGCATTGTTTTGTTTGCTTTTTAAGTCCATGCCTCCAGGGAATAATAATGTCTTGAGAGGGGAGCAAATTTCATAGGGGAGACAAACATGAAAGGAGAGAAGTTGGGAGAGGACAAACAATGGACGGATGCATGGAGAATGGGTGCCGAAAGAGTGGTGCCGGGGTGGGTGGGGCGGGTGGTGATGCCCTCTGGTACTTGCTGGACAATGTCAGTCGGCGGAACGAAAAAAACTAGCGGGGACTGGCTATGTTCAGCCAGTCCAACCCCCCAATTCCATATTCCCTTTTCGTCCATCTTTCCGGCGAATTTTTACTCTTCCTTACTAAATTGTGGGGGTGTGGTAAAGGAAGGAAACCTGCAGAATTGGCATTTTTCATGAGAATTTATTTTAGACTCTTTATTTTAGGTTCTTTTCATGGGAACAAATTAGTGTCATGTCCATCAGCAGGGACGACGGACTGTTGTGGATTCGAGTCGAATTGTTGTTGTTGTTGGAGTGCTTAGGCGACATTTTTAGCAACGAGTAGAGAGACTAGGTAATAAGAATTTTCATGAAAATTTCCTAGGATTACGCTGAAAATGGCACTCAAAAATAATTTGCCAATCAATTTAATTCGTTATTAAAAAAGGCAATGGAAATTCAAGTGGATGATGCTCTCATAAAAAGAGCATGGCATGCATGGTTTTTAATCATTAAGGATTTTTTCAAAAAGGGGAATTAATGGGATCAAATATCCATCCCTTACATAATGCCAAAAACAACTATTTAAAATCAGAATAAGGAGAAAACGAGTAGGGATGTTCTTCCGAGCTAAATTTTTGGTATTAAACACAACCCACTGCACCGTGATGCATATCATAGGAAATAGTTCAAATTTTGATAAAATAAAAGAATTTTTCATTTTCTATGCCTACAAAAAATTTAGATGGCATTCTCATTTCATAGGGTCTGATCACTTTGGGTCTTATCTCAAGGGTTTGATCATTTTGGTGCAGAACCATTAGCGAAAATGAGCTGAACTCTCTTTCGGCTAGGAACTCCGTTTCGGCGGCGGCTCCATTTCGGCGCCAACATATATAGCTGAAAATGTTGTCGTATACCTTTTTTTTATTATAAATGTTAAAATTCCACATTTTTATTAGTGATCTTTTAACACATAAAATTTATGATTGATCGATCTACTAAACAAATATATTAGGCATTTTAAGCTGCCAGCCAGTTGAGTTCGGGGGGAATTTCACGCCCTTCATTGCATTTGGGCGAGTGGGAATTTCACATCCTTCATTGGATTCAGCCGACTCCTCGACTCAAATAAAAAATTTAGCATAAATATGAACTACATATATAGCTACAAAATACATATCAATTTATGCTTTAAAAAAGATAAAGTTCGAAACATCTTTCTAACGACTCAATCAAATCTTTAAGTGACTTTGGTCTTATTAGATGTATAAGTAATATGTAATAGATGCTGTAAAAATATCGACTGGCGCAGTACCCATCGAGACTATAAACTGGAATTATGAAAAATCGTGAAATCAGTTTTAATTCACATGTTCGTGTACCATCTTCCCACAAACATAGTGGGGCATTACATATTGCGACAATTCTTGTCCTTTTTCCCTTCTTGCGGTGGATAGTACGGTTGTCCTCCGGCTTGCGACTGCCCATATCCGCTCATTCCGGGCTGTTGTGGATAAGGCGGAGGAGCAGCCGGATTTTGGCCATAAGGGTTTGGTTGTGGTTGACCATATGAAGAAGGTCCATAGCCTCAAATGTGAAAATTGATTATATATATTTTTTACATGGTGGTCGGATCAGTTTAGATCAAGTAGAAAATGGAGATTTTTTTCCAAAAATCTAAAAACATGTCATTTTTCTCGGTTTCTCTCAAAATATCAAGATGATGTCAACCTTATCAGAAATTTTTTTTCAAATTTAGCAAACTTTCACAATGTAATCAGTGCTGTGCCGGCTTCGGAGCCAGCTCCGGAGTGGCTCCGGAGTTGGAGCCGAAATTTGAAAAGGGCGAAGCCAGGAGCCGAAAATTTCGGGGTCGGAGCCGTTCCAGGAGCCGGCTTCGGCAAATTGAACATTTTAATTTTTTCGAAATAATTTTTTGGATCATAAGTGGTCCAAAATTTCATTTTTTCGCTCAAAAGTAGCCCAAAAATGCAATTTTCGCTCAAAAATGGCCTAAGAAATGCATTTTTTATCTGAAAAACTGAAAATACAACCCAAAAATAGAATTTTTCGAGAAAAATGCATACGAAAAATAGAAT
>JAQIYK010000017.1:0-30188 GCA_034700465.1 Rotylenchus robustus
TCGTTTCGAATAATCGTGAAAATGATCATTCAAATTTTTATTCGATTTCGTTGGACGCCAAAAAAATCGCTATTTTACATACCCTGACGTCAATATCTTCGACTAGCATATTTTATATTTTTATTAAGTTACCTCGTTGTTTGCAATGTTGGTTGTAGTCGGCGGTAAAACGATCATTTGTTGCAAATTATTCAAAAAGCCGCCCATTTCATTGTCAGTTGGTGGGGCGGTGGTCGAAGTGGAGACATTGGAAGTCATTAAGACGATGTACAATTGAAGTGAGTGAGCGATTAGCGCACAAAACCATCAAAATAATAACAATTCCCTAAAAGGAAACGAGCAAATGATTAAAAGATACGAAAAAACATTTGCGCCCAAGTCCCAACCAAAACATTAGTTCACCGGTGGGGCTGTCAGTCTCTGTCACCATCCCCATCCATTGAAATCGATTTGTTTCAACTTAACTTCAAAATAAATGGGCGAAGGGGTTCAATCGCGCGGAAAGGTGCAGCAAAACGAAGGGAATGAGTGGTGATGGGTGAAACATGCATTGAAGGAGGGAGGGAGGGGACGGACGGAGGTGGGATGGCCAGAACACCGCCGAGGGGGGGAGGGAAAATTGCGCTATCAACAAAGATTAATCAATTCGGAAGGAAGAAGATGAATGTGGGGATGGACGGGAGATTCGACCGAACGAACCAACTAAAGGCGAAACTAAAAGACCGAAAGTGAAGGTGATGGAGATGAGGGGGTTGGCCGGTCCGTCTCGACGACGATCGGAAGGTTGGCCTTCCTTTCCCTTCCCTATGGAGAACTCGAAATAAGATGAATTTTTTGGTGTTTTTGGTGGTTGCGTTCCACGTATTTGTATTTCCTTCAAACTAAACAAATAAGTAGAAAAAATAGTGCCACTTTATTAAATCCTTTTGTCACAAACCATCGAGTAACACTCAAATCGGTAAAAATACATTCCTTTCCGAATTATTAAAATCCGTTATTGTTTTAATGGCCAAATCTTTTTTCATCAATCAATGTGTTCAGACTAATTGCAAAAATTGCTCTCGCAAAGGCGTCAATTTTATTTTATCCAGAAAAAATTAAACTGATCGAAAGATTTGAGAGAAACTGGAAAAGATAACCTGAAATTGTGAAACTCCATACAGTAAGCTTAAAATCTGGAGCCGAACCTGGAGTTTCGTTTTAACCTCGACGTCTCTCGTTCGCCGGAAGGTGCTTTTCTCGGCGGATTGTACCAATATAGGCAGAAATTTGAGGGGAGGAGGTACAACAAGATCAGGGAGAGGTACAACAAGAGCAAGGAGTGAAGACGAAGGAAACCTATTGAGGGGGTACAACAGCAGAACACAACAGAACATCGGTCATAGTTGGAACGAAGGTTGGGGTCGCAGAAGAGAGCACTGCCAGTGTTGTCGTGTCCATCCTGCTCCAGATCATCATCGTCCTTCCAGTTCGGTTTGCGATGCACTCCGCCAGCAGTCCGCTCAGTCGTACTTCTCGTCGAGTTGGCCGATTGGTTGGTTGTCGACAACCAAACATTCAAATATGTTCTTAAAATTGGTTTATGGTATTCAGCTTTTTTCTTCGTAATTATTGAAAACTAAAACGTTGGTGGAGCTCACAATCAGCGCGCTCACCGCTCACATTCAGAAATGATGAGAATTAAAAAATTGATCTCCCTCCGCGTGATCACTGATCACACAATGTGTGCGGAGTGGGTGCGCGGTGCGCCTTTTTCTTAGGATTGGTTGATCTCCACAGATCTCCACGGAAAAATTTCCATTTTTATGTGTTTTTAAGTATTTGTTGTTGGCGTTTGGCTTTATTTTCGTTTCAATTTAAGAATAAATAAAGGATGTTCAGAAAAAGTATAAAAGGAGACGAGTTTGTTTTTCAGCATTTCAACAGTTCAACACTACACTCATTCATTTTCTGAAACTACTTGTTGCTCATTTATTGTCATCCGCCGTTCCCGTCTCCGTCATGTTGCCCCTCGACGACATTTTCATGCTTCACTCGGCTGTGCTGCCGCCTACCATTGATACAGACGTGGCGCCAGTCATATGCGTTTCAGTCGCCCATCCTGCCGTGGTCAGTTGTTTTCTTTCAAATTTGGAAAATCTGCTGTACATACCCCATAACCAAAATTTTGTTACAATATTTATGGTAATGTTATTCGTTTCCAACAAATAGTTTTTGTTTCTTGTATTTTTTAAGCATTATTATCTTTGGGGGGTTGTCAAATGAAAATGCTTTATCTGATACGCCATTGTCAGGTCACCTCGTTCAAGCGGATCCAGAGCCTGCCGGAAATTGGGGGAATCGAAATTGAGTTCACTACCACAATTGAGTCCGCTGCACGTCCAAATCGCATCGAACGCCATTTGATGAACAAAATAATAGAGGTTTTTGCTTGCAACTTTTTCCCATCTCAGCTTTAATTTCAGTCTGACCCTTGCTTTGCCTTTTCGTCCAGCAACCTTGAGCAATCGTCCACTGCAATGAGCACAATTGTCAAAGGCTTTTTGAACAACGAGCGCGACGTTCTTATCATCCAACGGAATCTACAAATTAAGGTATACTGTTTATCTATTGGTGATTCATTGGTGGGTTTTACCTACATATTTGCTTATTCAGAATGTTAACCAACCAACTGGGTTTCGTTTTACTGATAGCCGACGTGTCCAAGAGGGAGACAAAGAACGCATCTACGCGGAGCAGATTCGAGATGCGGTTGGAGTGGAGTTTGGCATGGATTTGTGCAAGAACAAAAGTGACTTCTGCTTGTCAGACACCATCAATTTGCAGTATTTTGGGAGGTTCTTTAGCAATTAGCTTATTCAATTTTTTGCTATTTTCTTGTAGTGTTTTCGCTACCCCCGACTCTCATCGCATAAGTCATGTGGATCAGGAGACGCACGGCGACATGGCATTCACTTACCGCGAAACAAAATTCTCCAACGAATTGGCGCTGACAATGGAGCGGAAAATGATGGCACAGTATGCAAATAACGGAATCAAAGTTGATGTGAACTGGCACTGTTTTGGATTCATCGGCTACCTCAGCAAGCTCCCAACGAAATTGCAGCAACCATCACCCGGCTACAAAGGAAGCAAGAACAAGGAAAAGTCAATCGTTTACAGAAGGTGATCACTTTAAACTTTGCCAATTAACCTGTTTTTATGCTCGCAGGTCACATCCGCTCATTAGCAGAAAGGCACGAAGCACCTCTTCAATCAAACGACCTCAAACAGTTGGTGGCGGCAATGGAAGAAACGGACGCAGTTTTGGCGAAGAAAGGAGAAGCAACCGGTCAAAGCGACAAAGAAGGTGAGAGAGAATTAAAGAAAAATATTTTAAATGGGGTTATGAGTTATAACAAAACAAAAAAATGGGGGAGAACCATCTAATCTAATATTTGGATAAATTATTTTCAGAGCGAGATTCCACTCAGACAAACCAGCTGTTGTGATCCCAGTGACAAGCCGCTCAACTGACAAGCAAAATGCCAATTTGAAAGAGGAGAACCGTGCGACAGCAACAAGACGGAATGGGGCTGGAAAAGCCGATGAAGAAATTGAACGCAGTGTGGAAGCTGATGATGGTATTGAAACTGCCGTGATGCCCGCTTCTTCAGCACTTTCAATTGTTGCTCCTGCTGACAATGTATGTATATACAATACTTTTGACAAAAAGTACATAATTACGAACACTTCCTGTAATATGTTCAGAATAAAAGTTTTCTAGCGTTATGGGGATGTAGGGATGTTTATTTAAGATGTACTTTCCTGTCTTAGTTATTTTTCTATGAAACAAGTCAAATAAACCTAAAATATTCTAGAAAGCTGGTTGGCTTGTCAAAGTGGCTCAAAGGGCGGAAAGAATTTACGACCAGACGGGAATCAGGTGAGCTCTGCTAGAAGATATTTATCCATTTTTCATTTTCCTTTCAAACTATTTTTTCAGAAATCAAAGTTTTTTTCGACCTTTTTTGGATGGGATTAGTAAATAGAAAATAAACAGATAACAGATTAAAAATCATTGTTTGGATTTTAAACAATTTGTCCAAAAGGGGTAAAAGAGATCATCAGTGCAACTGGATAAAACACTTTGCTAATTACTTCTTTTCACTTTGACAGTCCATTGATCATCATTGGCACTAATGACAACGAGCAGCAAAAGGAGGCGCTGATGAGGCTCAATAGGACTCCAAAGAAGGGAAAAGACAAGGGAAGAGAAGAAGGACGAAGAGGAGGAATGGAGACGAAGGAAGCACCGGCGGAACGGGCGAAGAGCACTGATGATGAACGAGAGGACGGAAGGAGAAGTTCCAGCAGCGGACATGAAGCAGACCGGGAAGACTCATCTGCCGAATCCGAATGATGACGACCAGACAGAAGAAGGGAAGGAAGGAAGGAAGAGTGCGTTTGTGATCTTTGCCGGTGCCTAAAACTGAAAATTCACCCAATACCCAATCAGTCAGTCAGTCTCTTTTTTCTTGTTCGTGATACTTGTTCGTTTATCTGCCAGATACCTATAAAACTCACTTTGTATGTGTGTATAACTCGTCATTATTACATGCCTTAGAACACATTGTCTGTTGACCCTAATTCTCACCAATTGTTTGTTTTGATCTCATCCATCCACTATTGTAATCCATCCAAATGAATGTTGTGTATTATATCAAATCTTTAACCATAATTAAGTTTTTGTTCTACTTGTACTTCGTTCGCTTTTAACGTTAGTAAGCAATACCTTGTACTTTTTCTTTGCTTACATACGTATTTTGGAATGCTATTTGGGAGTTGGGAGAACAGGAAAGGAAGGGAGGAGTGGGTGAGTGGAGTATGATGATTTCCCCGGGGGCAAAAAAGGGGGGAGGGGAAGGAAGGACACTTGGTTGCCTTATTATTAGGGAGGGGAACAATAGTAAAACAATGACGGGACGGACAATAATGGGAATAATAACAATGGTAATTCAACAAAAAGGAGGCGGGAAAATCCCCGGGGAATTGGCCAAAGGGAGAAATCCACAAAAATGGCAAACGAATTAAACAAATTATCGTTTCAAACAAATTTGTGACAGAAGAGGCAAATAAAGAGGGACATGTCAATACATTACATGGGCCATATTCAACAAATAAATTACAATATTATTTCAGCAGGGGGGATGGATACTGTGACCAGGCCCGTAGCTAGGAGGGGAGGGAGGCAATCCCCTCCGAAATACTAAAATTTAAAAATTTTATGGAGAAATACACACTTAAGAATCGATTTTTTCCAAAAATTCTCAGTCATTCCCTCCCCCGAGGCTAGCTACAGGCCTGACTGTGCCACCAAATCAGAAATCACAAGATTTGTTCGTCAATATATCGGACACACAATTCGTTTGTTCTCAGGAAATTACGCACCGTAATGTGACGACCAAAGTTAAGCTTTTGACTTAAAAATGACTTTAAGTTTACAAAGCTGTTTGGGATGTTCCAATATTTTTTTAAATTGAAGCTCAGTTTTTCCCATATTCTCACATTAGAAACTACTAAATGAGTTCGAACTTTCAAGTTTATTTTGGTCCTGTTTTCTGCCTCAATTTGGTCCTCGCCCGTCAATTCAGGTGGAAGGGGTTCTTGTTGCTCTGCGCCAGCAGGGAACAAATGGAGAAGGCGGAGGAGGAACCGGAAGAAGATGAGGAAGAAGATGAGGAGGAGGAACACTCCTTCTCTGGCGGGAGCTGATCAGCAGGAGGTGGTTCATGTCCTGTTCCCTGCAACACATGGCTTTGTACAGCTTGGACTTGTTGTCGTTGTTGCCAGCCAAGTGCCAGCTGGCCCATCAACGCCAGCTCAAAGTGCCGGAGGGGAGGCAGTTGTTCATCAGCAGCGGGCACGGCAATGCAGCATGGCGGTGGGCAGCACAGAGTTGATGGCACAACGGCAAGCTGCTGTAGGTTCAATCCAACAAAATTCAAAACTTCCAAATTGAAATCCAACTAGGTAGCTAGGCCCCCGAGATAAATTCTGCCCCCGAGGCAGAATTTTTCAAACCCTCCTGAGGGCCGGAGGAGGGGACAGATTTAGAGGAGGGGGAGGGGCAGATTTACGGGGGCGGAGGAGGATAGAATTTTTTCAGTGAGAAAATTTTCGAGGACGGTAATTCTGTGTTGCACAAAATCTTGATAATGTTCGACATTTTTAATTGAAATTTTCAAGGAATTTGCTAGTTTTTCCAGCTTCCTAAAAGGAAAATAAAAATTATTCAGCAAAAATTGTTTTGTGCATTTTCTGTTTGAAATTTATTGGATGGGGCAGATTTAGGGGAAATACGGTAGGTTAAGTTTTTTGCTCACTTCTCCCTGTTGTGCGATGTGGTGGTGTAGGAGAATGCGTTGCGCCGGGTTCATGTTGTGCATCATCATCATCGCCATCAGATGTTGCTGGTACTGCTCGGCGTCGGGTCCGGTCGGGTCAAGCAGTCCGGGTCCGGGCTCGGTGCCGTTGCCTTCCGTCGCCACTCGACCAGTTCGCTCCCCCACTTTGCCGTTCTGGTGGTGCACTCTCCGCTTTGAAGAACGCCCGGGCGCAAATGGATCCAACTGATCAAATTCGGACAAAAAACAAATAAATAATAAAATCCAAAAAATAAGTGTTAATCCACCTTAAAACGCTTCTGACGCCGCAGACAGCTCCCATTTTCGAACATTTGCATGGCCTTCGGGTGGATAGCCCAACATGAGCCCTAAGATGGCGGATCAACAGGATTGTTTTAAGAGTTGGGACTCACTTTGCCGGGCCGATCCGCCCGGCGTGGCACTTTGACAAAACAGTCGTTGAACGACAAATTGTGTCGAAGAGAGTTCTGCAAAAAAGGGATATTTAAAAAAACAACAAAATTCCAAGCAAAATTAAAAGGATTTTGGCAAAAAATGAAATTTCAAAACAAAAGACAGACCTGCCATCGTTGGGTGTGCTCACGGTAGAAGGGAAATCGGTCCATGATGAACTTGTAAATGTCCGTCAAAGGCAGCATTTTGTCCTCGCTGCTCTGGATGGCCATGTAGGTGAGCCAAATGTAGGAGAAAGGGGGCTTCTGTTCAACAATTTGAAGCAGTACAACAGGGAAAGAATGTCAAATTCCAAAAATATTCTTTTGTTTTGTTGGAAAATAACACTTTTGTGACTAAAAACTGACCTGGTCCTCGTAGGAATTCTTCACGGGTCGGGGCATTCCGTGCAGGCTGATGTTTCCCCTTTTGGTTTTTCTCACTTTATTCGCAGTTACTAATAAATACAGTATAACTGCAAAATGTGTTTGGTACTGTACTGAATTAAAAATGAGGGGACTATTTGAAAAGTTAGCCACAGGAACACACAAAATTAATGTTCAGGGGACGAGAAATGATTGATTTTTTGTCGGAATTTGGTATTTTCACTTGACTTTTGTGGGTGGTTTTGGCCCCTGATGCTTTCGGTTCTCATCTTTTCCAGCCCATTTTCGTTTAACTTGTCGGATAGGGACATACATAAGGATTATAAATATTTGTTTTAAAATTTTTTGCTGAAAATACGTAAATTTCCAGGGGAAAATGGTAGTGTTTGGAATGAATGGGAAGCTTATGAAGGGAGGAGAAGCTGTTCAGCAAGGGATGTGTGGCGTGTCCCGTCCTTTCCCCGCCACCATAATATTTGCCTTCGCCCAAAACAAACGAACGAACGGCGAGGGGGCAAAGGGGCGTGGCCAACCACAGGCTCCGCCCCTCAAAGCCCCCTGGGGGAAGGAACCAATGGGAAAAGTCGAGCGAAGAGCGGGAATGGAAGGGGAAAACTTGGCATTACAGTAACCTAACAGAAGAGACAAAGATTTTAGTGGCAAAAACTCCAATGAGCAATGTGAGAAATGACATTTCTTACAGTACGCCCCTACCAACAGTACTGTAACCACGCTCCACTGAATGCCCAATCGGTCCAACTTCCTCTGTTCACACTTCCCATTCCAAAGACGAAAAAACTGCGCTAAAAAGTGGCTTTTTATAAATGAATTGCTGTCCCGAATTTTGGGCCAAATCCCTGATCCCATCTTGTTGAGATGGGATACATTTCTCGGTTCTTCCTACATTCTTCCAATTTTCTGCTGGTTACCATGTTTATTTGCAATATATGTACCTTCCCCAGGTTTCACCTGCCCCGAAGGAACACAAAAACAATATTTTTTAGGTGATAATAATGATCATCGCATTGCCTTCCTCGTCCGCCCGCCGCTTAATTGGGTCAATCCGCCGATTGGCATACGGTAATACCATCGTGGCGAAGGGAAATAAATGATCATTCATTCATTCATTGTTCAGATTATTATGGGAAAGCCGGGCAAATGGGGGGGGGGGGGCACAAGAAAGACATCATTTGGGGGTAATGGCGCGCCGTTTTTTGAACGTGGGAACGACTTTTTCAAAAAGAAATTTCCTGCAAAATCTGAAAAATTCTTTCTATTCTTCCGAATTCAATTTTAAAATTAAAAAATTATGGAATTATGAGGGCCTGATGAGAAATTTACCGGGAAAAGCTGCCGATTTTTTAACTTTTCTGACTGACGAAAATTTGAAATTTTCAACGAAATTTCTTTTCTCAATTTTTATTTTTCTCGTGTTCCCCCCCCCCCCCCCTCTCCCTCACCATACCCTGCTTCATTCATCGGTCACTTTCTTCGGCAAGTCAATAGCAATGAACTCAACAGTATTGTGGGCCCAATGATATGCCCTGGGGGTAATTAACCATCTGTTGCCTTCTTGGCCCAATTCCCCGGGGAAGGCACAATTCAGCAGAATTGGCCAAGTCAATTTGGCGGAGGACAACCGAAGTCCATCTGACAATATCCGACGAAGCATAGGGAACGGCACTTTACTAAAATTTCATATTTTTTGAATTGTTTCAAAATTTTTGGAATGGAAATCTGAACCAGATTTGTAGCTAGGGGGACATGGGAGATTTCTCTTTCCCGAAATGTCAAAATTAAACCATTTTCAATATTAGTAAAATAAGTTTTTCCGCTTCAAATTACTCAAAAATGGCTTAAAATTGCGTTTTTGCTTAAAAATAAACTAATAATGTGTTTCCCAAAAATACACCTCTGGAAATGGACTCTCCTAAAAAATGGGTTTTCGGTCTAAAAATATACCCCTCCGAAACCCCGGGCTAGATCCATCCGAACAATTAGTCGTGGCGTAGGAATGCCGGCGGCAATCACTCATTTGCTTTTTGCTCTCCCCCAAATTCCGCTCTAAAGGGTCGTCTCCCAAAACAGAAAAAAGGATTGACTTCCCGCTGGGAGAGGGCGACACGAGCCAGCCGAGCGGCGGCCGAAAGCAATTTTTGGACGGTAAAGGTAAGGATGGGTGGGTGGATGGGATAGGGCATCCACATCCCCAAAAGTGTCTGACCATTGAACCCATTTTCTCGTTGGGATTTTGTGACAAAAATGCCTACAAAACACGGCAATGTTTTTTGTTGTTTTAATGTGAAATTGTAGTAGGAAGGAGTCTATCGGCATGAGAAAGAGAGACAAAGGGAGAGGGTGCCGAAACCACAACCTTCCCTTTTGCCCCCCCCCAGTGCCGTGCCCTGAGGGCATTCTGCTGGAAATTAATTTGCCACAATGCCTTCCCCTTCCTTCCTTCCCTCGTTCCCTCCCCTGTTGTACTTTTCGCCACCCACCGCCCGAGGCGACAAAAACAAAATGAATGGTGGTGAATGGCCCCCTTCGGTCTAACCAGTTTTTGGGTCCGCAGAGAACTGGACCAAATGGGCCATTAGCAAAATTTCTTCCATTACCAAATCGGCACATTTTTTGCGGGGAAGGGGAAGAGATGAATTTGAGACATTTTACCAAATCCAAAAGGATGGCAAAAATAGGAACTTTCTTTCAAGGAAAAGATCAATAAATATGGGCAAAAGTCCCTTATCAAACTCAAAAAATATTAAACAAATAAATAATTCTCAAATCCGCTGTGTGATCCAAATGGCCGTTTTGCACCCAGTTTGAATGACTGTCTTCAGCACTAAAACTCAATTTTCAAAAAATACAATTGACAAAAATTCTTTTAGAAATTAATTTACCGTCGTAGAAAGGCGCTTCGAGCCCCTCGTGGAGAATGCCCTTGTTGTGGTGTTCCAGCTCGTCGTCCCTCAGCTTGGACAGCACTTCCATCAGTTCGCGGTTTGCTTGCGGACTGTCCGCCATCAATTGCTTGATTTGATCATTGTAATGCTAAAATCCAAACATTGATTTACAATTTACATACGTTTCGATTATTTAATCCATTAATATGTATTTTATTATATTAATTATAATACCTCCCCGATGACCTCCTCCACCGCAATTGTGCATGCCATCGCCGCCTTCTCTCCCAACAAAGCCGTACTGGCACCTCAATTTTTCGAATTTTTAATTTATTTGTCCTTTTCCCTTCTTAATTTAGTTCAGAATTCAGAACATTGAAACATCCTAGTTTTAAACCAACAGTGATTTCGATATTTAAAAAAGATCGGTTCGAAAAAATGGTCTTCTCAAATCCTTTCTTTTACCTAACACGAAGCCTGCTAGCGAGCAAAGCGGGGCCAGGGCGGTGGGACGAACTTCGTACTTTGCGATCAGACGCTCCATCTCGTCCAGATGGCCCTTCTCCTCGTGCCACATCTCCTCAATGATCGGAACGAGTCGGTTGTTTTTTGGAAGCACCGCTAGCTGACCGGCATAAATCTGAAAAATCCATCTCAAATCAAAAAAAAATTATCGGTTGTTTTTTGAGAATGTGCAGTTATAAATGGTTCCTACGAACTTAAAAAACATATTTTAAAATAAGTTCCATATTTCTGAATAAACGGTAAAAAATAAAATAAGTTGTTAAGCTAAAAATTAACCAAGTGCTTCAATTTTCTAGAAAAATATTGTCATAAATGGCATTTAATAATTTTTTAAATTTCTTGTGGGCCGAACTTGTAACTAACCCGGTCCGCGGCCAATTCGCCGGCATGGTCAACGCGCACCATGGGACCGATGAGCATTTTGCGGTAAGCGGGGACGGACGCGGAACGAACACATTGACAATGAGAAGCGGAACGCCGAAGGAGCAACAACGGGCGAACGGAGCCAAAACCTAAAGTCCAAAATGTTGAAGCTGCCCGGGTCAGACATGGATATTCCACGAAAAAAACAATAGTTTAGCCCGTGGACAGGGACGAGGAGATAAAACCCGCCAAATCGAAATTGTTGTTTGACTTCCCAATTTGGCTAATTGCGCACCCTCCCCCACCACCCAATTCACCCACAGTATTCCTCCCCCCCCCCCTCAAATTATCCATTCTTCCTCCGTCCATTTCGACGACGGGGTTCATTCATTGCATCCGCGAAACTTGCTTGTCATTTCTTTCCTCGTCCTCTTCCTCCTTCTTTCGATGTCCGTCGAAGAATTAATGCGCGTGTGGGGTCCGTTGGGGAATTCGTGCGGAAGAAATTTTGGTGACGAAAACTTTGGACAAAAAATGGAATTTATAATGAAAAGGGAAGAAAAATGAGGCAGCAAACCTATTATTCCCTTAATGGGATTGGCTTGATAACAATATGAAGTCAGTATCACATTTCATAAATTTAATCCAAAATTAACTTTCCATCCAAAGATGAATCGAAACAAGAAAACTATACTGGGTGCAACAAATATTAAAATGTGAGGACAGGATAATGCAGATCATTATACAACAAAGATCACTTTGAAAGAAAAGTCCAACATCGGTACATTCTTTTAGAATGGTATAGCTCAAAGGTAAAGCGATGCAGAAAAAACAATGTCTCTTTTGAGCAGAACACGGGCCGACTCGAACTTCATCTCCAGCTGGCCATCGCC
Source organism: Rotylenchus robustus (assembly GCA_034700465.1). Lineage (NCBI taxonomy): Eukaryota > Metazoa > Nematoda > Chromadorea > Rhabditida > Hoplolaimidae > Rotylenchus > Rotylenchus robustus. Next base: position 11,910 of record JAQIYK010000017.1, read on the forward strand.
CATCGAGCGCGCGGCATTCACCATTTCTTGGAGCAGTTCCTCAAGTCGACGCATACATCTGATGATGCTCCCTAAAACTCAAAACTTGTATTTGTACTACAATAAAAAATTTGTGTGACCTTCAAAAATGTCGGTACTCTCGAGAATTTCGGCAAAGGTGGCGCCAGAGCACCATTTGTAGACCACCGCCATCTGTCAAAATGTTTTATTATTAGAATTAAAGTTGGCGAACAAACAATATAAAAGTAATTTATTTATTTAATAAAAAATAATAATCTTTGATTCGTTACCATAGCTGCACAAAACGACTCCACATACTTCTCCTCATCTATTTCCAATTTGCATTCATTTGAAATCTTTGCAATTTTCTTTGCCATGCCCTGAAAAAACAAATCAAAAAGGATTTTGGATTTTTTGAATAAATTTTCGAAAAAATGATTAAATTATTAACCTGCATAGTGCGCAAATGACCACTTAGAGCATCATCGAGTTTTCCAAGCGGAGCGCGTTCTTGAAAAACAAAGCATGAGAGTAGAGCTGCTGCCTCGGGTGCCGAAAGTTCTGTGAATGTGCTTGTGAAGATCATCTCGGTAAGCAACAGTTCATCAGCTGAACTCAATTCACATGCGACGCGGCCCTAAGGAAAATAAAATCATGCTAATTAATTAAGCAATTATAAATTAGGCAATTAGACCCAAAGCAGATAAGATTCTAAGGGTTGCACACCTTTTCAGTGAGTGCATCTTCGTCAGTTGCGTACCCAAGACGTCGCAACACCCGCTTTCGGCAGCTAAGCTCAGTTAATTGGAATAGTTTCCGCCCATTCTCGAACTCTCGCTTTGCCTGCTTGAATTCTTCCTCCAACTTTCGTCGATTCATAAAAGCTGTCCAAAGTTCGTCAAAGTTTGGTCGTGTTTTCAGTGGATGCTCTTTGTAGCGTTCTTCGTACTTCTTTAACTCTTCAATGGACTTTTTGAGTAGAGGCTCCGATATATTCATATGTTCGATTGGATCCAGTTCCGGAATTATATGTGCAAAACGTCGCTTAGTTTCCTGAAGTTTTTCCACATACATAATTTTTGACTATTTTTCCCTTTGTCAGAAATATTATAGAGGCATTATTTTTGTTGTGTTAAATTATGCCCTCAGTTCAATTCCTTTTTTATTTTGCAACTTTACGAGGCTGATCAGTTCCTTATTTTAAGAGGAACTGCCCTGTCTGAAGTTGCTGGTCTAATTCAATTTTTTTAAGAACACACACTTACCGCTATAGTCTTTCCCAAGGCTTGGCAAGCCTCCTTGTTCTTCAAATCTTGTGGCATTTTCAAGCGAATTGTGCTCACTGCCTGAATGCAGTCAAAGGCAAATGGAAGTATGGCGATGATGCCCGTTTCGCCAGGTGCTGGTGGTTTCACGGCACTCAAATTTTGCACGCATCGTTCGCTGTCGCGTGAAATGAACACGGCAACGTCGATGAAATACAGCAATTCTGGCGAGAGAGGGTTCAGCGGGTTTGGCTTCTTCGAATACTGGACCAACACACCCCAATCAAAATCATTGTCGTGGCATTTGAGCTGAACAACCATTGTTTAATATAATTAATGATCAATGCTAATCAGACTAATAAACCTTCAACATTCGGCCGGGTTGAAAGTAAGGAACAACTTTGGCTGGTTTGAGCACGTATCCCTTGATCGTGCTCTTCTGCTGTTCAATTTGTTTCTCTAGCCTGTAAATGCCCTCCAGTTCCGTCAAATTGTCAACTTGGGCTCTTTTAAATGCTTCTTTTTTGACATTAAGATCTAAAAATAAAGCACAAGCGTTATGTTAAAAGAAACCGCCTAATTACTTTGCAAAAGAACTGGAAGCTGTGAATAATTCTGATACTGATGAAATGATTTCTCCAACATAAACTTTGGATTGATGTCAGGTACCCGCAACAAATTGAGAACCATATTGTAAGTAAGACGGAATTGCGAGTTTAATGGATCACTGGTCCCCTAAATATTAAACTGTTTAGTGTTTACTCATGCAATTTTCTTAAAAATAATTGTTTGTTCTCGTAAAATTGATGTAGGCTGTGACTTAGCTAGAAATTTTTGTGCTACTATAACCCTTGTTTTTGGGTTTTCTGCAAATTTCCTTAAATCATCATTGTATAACAATAATCGCAATAATTTAATGGTTATTTCGAAGTTTGTAACAAATGTTTGTCAAAATAACTTTTATAATTTGCATGGCTGTATCCGCACTCATTTGCTGATCGACCATCAGGATGACCAAACCTTTGTCATCTTTGCCTCGTCGGCCAGCCCTCCCACTCATCTGGATGTATTCCCCACTATTCAACCATCTGCAAAAAGTAAATGATCAAAAATTAGTCGCCTAATAAGCATATTACCTGTTATTGGTTCCATCAAACTTTCGTGCCGAAGTGAATAAAACGGTCTTTGCAGGCATGTTAATCCCCATGGCAAAGGTTTCAGTTGCGAAAAGTGTCTGAATTCTTTCCGTAAATTAATTCATATTAGTCGAGTAATCAAACCTTGATCAGTCCCTCGCCAAAGAGAATCTCCACCACCTCTTTCATGATGGGCAATTGGCCCGAGTGGTGAATGCCGATGCCACGCATTAAATAGGGAAGCACCTGATTGACCTGCTGCAATTTTTTGTCATCGTCAGAAAGTAAATCAATTGCATTTTTAAAAATCAAATTCACAGCGTTCTTTTCTTCCTCTAAATTTTTTAGTCAAAATTTTCCGCAAATTTAGTGTATAAAACCTGAATTAAAATCGATGTCTTTGATTTCGGAAGCGTAAGCTTCGCATTCTCGTCGACTGAATGAAAAAATGATGCATGGAAGCATGTCACGTTCCCGAATTGTCCGAATAATCTTGACTACATTGCTTTTCTGTGCCGCATCATTTGCTCCACTTCGTCTTGGCTGCTGTGGGCGCACATCGCTCGAAAGTGGTTGTGTGCTGTCCAAACAACTCATCGCTTTTGCAAAGTTTTCGGTTTTGAATTCGCTCTAAAACCATGTTAAAAATGGATTTTTGAAACCACTAAAAATACCTTTATGTTCACAACTTCCCAAAGTCCATCCGATCCAGCGGAATAAATTAAGTGTTGAAGAGGAACCGGCCGATAATCTGTGTAAATCACGTGGCAAGGTTGACCTTTCAAATAGCATATCCACTCTGTAATAAATGAAAGTTGAGTTAAATTTAAAAAAACAACAACAAATTAGAACCTGCAAATTGTTTGGCGTTTGGGATTGTGGCCGAAAGGAATACATAATGTGTCACTTTCGGCAGAAGAATTATTGTTTCTTCCCATACAACTCCACGCTCTGCAACGAAAATGTTAAGTTTTACATAAATAAATTGCTTTAGACCTTTGTCTCGCATGTAATGAATCTCGTCAAAGATCACCCAACCAACTTCGCGCATAATCTCAGAACCGCGGTACAACATCGAGCGCAAAATTTCGGTTGTCATTACGACACAAGAAGCGTTTGGGTTCAGTGTAACGTCTCCGGTGACAAGACCGACATCCGTAAATTCTTCAGCAAGTTCCCGATACTTCTGATTGCTGAGAGCCTTTATAGGAGATGTGTAGATGACACGTTGTTTGTCACGCAAGGCCATCGCAATTGCGTATCTTACAATATATTTAATTTATAAATTTGGGTACTTGTGTAGTTTGAGTTCTTTTTTGGTCATCGGCTTTTTTGGAAAATTCCCTTTCTTCGACATAAAATTACTTTTTAAGCTTTAATTTTAAAATTTTGAAAACCAAAACAAATCAAAGCAAAAGGGTTAACCTTTTGGTTTTGAAAAAGAGGAATCAAACTATACAAGTGCCAAATTTTTATTTAAAAAACTAACTCACAATGCCACCACAGTTTTGCCAGCAGATGTATGAGCAGAGACGAGGACTGACTGCTCGTTGTCCAAGCATTTGATCGCTTGCTTCTGGAAGGTATCCAATCTGAAATGGTAGAGCTTTGCTGGCTGCGTTTTCGTTACAAGTGGATGATACTCCATGTCAAAGGGGAGAATAACCTGCAATTATTGGTCTTACATTAAACCAAATATCTAATTAAAATCCAACCTCATGATTGCAATTTCTTTCGGACGCAATTTGATAAGAACGAATTTGCTTGCAATTTTTAATGTATTGATTTTCTTCGCCGTCCTCAATTTCGTCATCCATTTCTTCTTTAATTATAGCTTCATCGACTAAAAAAATTAGCTTTAAAGTTTATCTCAATTTTTTATTTCCAATATCTCGAATCGGTCGTCTCGTATTGCTATCCCCCTTTATAATTTTTAAAAATTTAAGAGAAGTCGATTTTTAGGATGGTCCATTCATCAGCTCAAGATCGTCCACTCAAACTTGATAGCATTGAAAATAAACCTCTTGCTGTTTTTGGTAGAGGCGAGTCAGTGGCACCAGCGGTTCGTTTTCGAGCTTCTGATTCTGTTGCTCCGTTGCTTGAATCAACACCAAAACTTGCCAACAATTGATTGGAAAATGCGCGTGCTTGGTTCTGCTTTTCTTGTTCCAGGCGTGCCATTGTGCTTGGCGCCTGCAGAAGAGGCTCAGCTTGACATCCATTTTCTTGTTGTTCTCCATCAATGATATCGTCCAACAAATCGTCCATTTCAAAAGTCAGGCTCAATAGTTTTAAAATTTAATATCTGAAAATTTAAAAAATATTATGATTTTATTATTTAAGTCATTTTCATTTGTCATTATAATGTTAACATTAGCAGTTATATACAACAGTTATCAAGTGTTATATAACACTTGATGATAGAATAGAAATGGATTTTTTGAGAATAATTCCCTAACAAAAAATAAAATAATTATTTAAGCTGATTAAAGAAAATTTTCCGATGCATATAACGGGAAACCGGATTTGTTGGCACGATTTTCGTAGATAGTTTCTTATGGGCTTCTAATGAAAATGAACTATAACTTATTTGTTTAATGGATTTGAAAAGTGACATGTCGAAAAGTTCCCTGGAAGATAGTTTTAAATTTTAATATCTGAAAATTTAACATAACATATACATGAATAATAAAATAAATGAATTGGAGAGGATGAGGCACCACTTGGTTGGATGGGTGGAGTTGGCTGGAGTGTGTACAAACAACACATCACACTTTTGTGTTAACATAAAAGTGTGAAACATTTTGTTGAGCATCACACAAAAGTATGTACCAACCGATACACTTTTGTGACACACAAGTGTCCTTCACACTTTTTTGGCTTAAAAAGTGTGCTTAACACTAAAGTATGGCCAGCAGGACCTAACGATTTTTATTCTTTACCTAAATTTTTCAGGACTGGGAACTGATACTAGATACTACATTTGAGATTAACAGCAAAAGTGAAAAATATCTTAATTGGAAGGATTAGACTAAATAAAACAATAGGTTGATATGAAAGTTTCTACAAATTACAGTGTTACAATACATATAATATACATATACATATGTTGTGTTTTATTAGTAGAGATGTGTGCTGAAGACTGAAGTGGGTGTGTCGCTCGACCCTGCCACTGCCATATTTAATGCTTGTCGGTCGGTCCGTCAATTCAATCGATCTATTTATATATACTTTTTGTGGAGTGGGCGTGGCATCCGCCGCGCTCAACGAATGTTTGAGCACGCGGGGATTAACTTTCTTTTTATTTATTATCATGTGTGAGCGCGCGGAGATTAATTCTCCTCCAATGTTTTGTTTCAATTATTTTTCAAAATAATGCTTTAAATTTCAAATCTCATTCTACGATGGAAAAACTTTATTTTACTTTGTTTTTGAGTTTTTGTTAGTTGTGTTTTGTTAAAGATCGATCTCTAATCTCTATTAATTAATAATAAAAAAAACACTTTTCTTCGAAAGTCACTATCGAATTATCGAATTCACTATCGAATTATCGAATTCACTATCGAATTCGAATTGTCTAGTCATTATTACTTTTTTTATTAGTAAGTAGATACATTTTTCCGCGGTGCGAAAACCCTCGTTAGTAAGTAAGTAAGATAGATACATTTAAGATAGATACATTTTTCACTAAGATTTTTCGCAACGAATTTGTGAACCGCTAAAATTAATTTCGAAATATGTATGAAGTATGAATGAATACAGCATCACATCATGGATTGAAATTTGGATGGATGAGATGAATGATGAAAAGAAGTAAATGTAAAATTAAAAGTTTATTTGGTTGGCTGCGGATTCAGGTCATTAAGGATTTATTTTTCAAAAAGGCGAATTAATTAAAGGCGAACACCTAGGTGGTCCAAGCAATTATTGTCAGTTTTTTATTTGGACATTTTTTATTCCAAATTTTAGCGCAGAAAATCTATCTGCTTTCCTACTTACTATGCTGCTAATGCTAATCATACCCCGGCAAATAATCTTAAGGCTTTGCTTTGGCTTCATGGTCTCGGGGGTGAGTCCATGAGATTGAGATCAAGCCAAGTCTTTGTGTCAAAAATTAAACATTAAAATGCGACATTGATACATCTCTTCTAAACGCTAAAAACCTCAAACATTTCTTAATATTCTTTATAAATACTACATGGGTAGGTAACCGAAATCATCAAACTAAAAAGTTAGAATGATGTCTATTTTGGGTGCTCAAAAAAGCAATAAAAGGCCTTGCTTGCTTGAGACCATTTGCCGGGGTATACTGCTAATAGCTTGGTTTTTTGCTTAACTTAGTAAATAAAAATGGAGCATACGCGCATATTAGAAACTAGAAACTCTCTTAGTTTCAAGCGCTTAGGAAGGAGGACAAATTAACTGTAAAAGATAAAACCTTAGATCCATCCAAATGAAGAAAACGATTCCCTATAAAAACAAATCGATCTGACTTACTTGGTTTTGTATGGGCTTAATTACTGGAAAATGGCCAAAAAATCAGTTTTTCCTTAAAAATTTTAAAAATTTAAAGAGCAAAATTTAAGGTTAGAAAAAATCCCCACCATTCCTTTTTTAACTGCTTAAAACCATCCCAAAAGCCAACAATCCAAGAAACTAAAAGAAACAATTACATATAGATTCTTTTTTCGGAGCTAAACATCTTTTTCACATTTTTTATGGATTGCTTATGGGGGGGGGGGAAGGGAATAGGGACGTACCGAGGACTTTTTTGGGAGGGGCAGAAAATTTTCCGGCGCAATGACCTTTTTTTTATTTTCACTGAAAAGTCGATTTTTAGGGGTGTATTTTGGTAATCTCATCGAAAGTCGATTTTTAGGTAGGAGTTGTGTTTTTAATTTAATGTGTGTTTTTTAGTTTTGCGGCGCCTATAGGCGCCGCGACGAAAATTTTTCACGAATTTTGAAAGCATAAGGTGGGACCCTGTTAAAAGTTTTTATTATTATTACTTTTTGACATTGGGGGGGGGGGGAGTCAGCTGCCCCCTGCCCTACCCTCGGTACGCCCGCCCCTTGGGGGGCGATGAAGATGAACCATACGAAAAGGGAAAATATCATACATTAATTGTGTTAAACCAACATTCATTAATCAACAATCGATTTCAGCTTATTAAAAATTCATGAACTATCGAATAATAAATACAAAGATAGCAAGCAAGTGAAGCAAATGACAATGGTAGAAAATCGCACAATTCCGATGGAAACTGATGATGACGGAGAGCCGGAGCTAGGCATTTTGAGGGTGGAGGATCTGCCCGAGATTGCGGACCCATCGGACGATGAAAGAGAGATAGAGGAACCGGAGCCAACTTTGGAAGAGATCCTACAGGAGTTAGTGCTCAATTTATTGCATAAAACGAGCGCTGTCGCAGTGAAAGCAATAAAAGAACTCGAACAATACGCCGCTGCGGGGGATCACATCGAAGAATTGCTTCGGATTGCTAATCAGTTGGTCAGCCAATTTTTATGTTTTGTTTTCTTGAGTGATTCAGAAAGGATAATTAAATATCGACCCCTAAAAGTTGAATACAATGTAGATTTTTAGGATCTTTAGTCAAGTACGATTCACTGGTTGTCATTTATAGATAGAGACTATCGGGCGCGAAAATCGGGATCAAACTGCATATGTGGGAGCCACTCCAGTGCACTTGATTAACTTTTTGCTCTGTCGATGTGAGGAAGAACGCGTTAACTTGAAAAAGGCGGCAATCTGTGCCCTACAGGTCTTTTAAAATTTATAAATCAAAAAATCAATTTGTCTAAAAGGCTCTGTTTCTGCGTCTCCGCGATCCCAGCATTGTTGATGCATGTGTCGATAAATTGGCGCAAAAATGTCGCGATCTCGCACTTGCCGTGCGCAAACAAGCAGCCCTCACACTCACGAGGCTTCTTCAGGGAGCTCATCATTTTGAGCGTCTTCAAAACATATGGCTCCATTCCGTCATGCACCAAATAGTTGATCGCGAACCTAGTGTACAACTACACTGCGCAAAATTGTTTTCTGTTAGTTTTTAAATTTTATTTCTCAAAAATTTTAACTTAAATTTTTGAAAACCTTAGATCTAGGCTTTAGTAAGAAGGCTTTCTTTATTTATTTTCCCCCCTCCCCCTTTTTAGGGGGAGGGTTAGAAATATTTTGTTGCGGTGGGGGGAAATGATGCGGGGTGGGAGAAACAGCGGGGGGGGGGGGTGGGTGGAATGAGGTGCGCCAGATGGTACACAAATTATTAAGGAAGTGGTTATTGATCCAATTGTTCACGACACAGATGGAATTGCTTGGCGATTGTTAGCCTTGATTGAGGAGGAAGCCGATCTTAGGTTTTTTAAGATATGTAGAACACATTGACTTTTTATTTTTAAGGCGTCTTTTACTTCGAACTCTGATTTTCTTGCACAAAGAAAAGTGTTTACCTCAGCGTCTGACTAAGGTTCTTTTCAACCGTAGCTCAGCAACTCCAGAGTTGGCCAATCCATGTTGGATGTTGTTGAGTGAACTCAGTGCCTTTCTCGATGTATTTTTTGGGGTTTTCATCTTTTAATGCAAGTTTAATAATTCGAGGTGTCTCCCAGCGAAGCTGTAAACTACTGGTCCGAGTACCTCCTTCTGGGCGAATCAAATCGTCTTATTGGTTATATGGCCAAACTAATCGCCAATCAAGCTGATAAGCTCAGTTTTCAACAGCGTCAATTTCTCAAGAATGGCGTTAGCAGTGAATTGAGGAATTGCAAGTATTTATTAACAAATTTATTTCTTAAGGAATTTTAAATTTTTCCTGAAGGGTCCATCCTACATACATAGCGTCAGTCTATTACATGTTTGCCAGAATTGTGAATGGGGTTGGTCAAGATGCTCCCGGCCAAGCAGAGCTTACCAAATTCAACCAACAATGGTTCGGCAGCTGTTTACGGGAACTTGATTCAATGGTTTATGCAAGTGCGACGGTGGATGATATGGAAAATAATAGCCAAAACACTGTGACCAACGAATTGACTGGCTCACAAAGGTACGCAATAAATATTAAAACAACACACACACAACATATGCAAAAAATGAAACTCCTTTAAAAAATGATTTGATTTTAAGCGACAATTGCGAACAAATAATCCGATTAATCACTTCTATCGGAGAGTGCCTACAATATACTCCGGCACTGATTAACAAACAAATTTTCAAGCTGCTCCAAGTGATTATTCCATCAGACGTGCTGAAGAAAGTGTATCAGACGCACGCCGAACATCTCACCGACCAAGGTAAAACAAACAACAAAATATTTTATCTTTTTGCTAACAATGAAGGTACCCTTTGCGCGCCAACACCGCACGTTTTTTCACCTAACACTTCCTTCAACACGGAATTACCCCTCGGTGGCGGCACTCAATCGAATGTTCCCAGCGAATATGGAGGAGTGGCCGGATACGCTCAACCAGTCCATTTGCGCATCAAAAAGCGCATCTTCCGAACTGAACTGATGACACGCGAAGTGCGCTCCAATGCGGTACTCACACTGGGGAAGTTGTGTTTGTTGGTAAGTTTTATTTACTCCAATCAGAACTTTTTAATTCGCTTTAGGATGAGCAATTGGCTAAGAAGTGTATTCCCGTCTTTGTACGTCAATTGAAAGAAAATCGTGATCATTTTGTGCGGAACAACATTGTTGTTGTGATCTGTGACCTGTGTATACGGTAGAAAATAAATTCAATTTAAAAATTCAAATTTAAACTTTTTCCAGCTATACATCTTACGTCGACCGATACAGTACTATTCTCGCGTCTTGCCTTTGGGACAATTCAATTCTAATACGTCACCAAACACTTTTGTTGCTTACAAATCTGATCAAGGAACAATATTTGAAATGGGAAGGACCGGTGATGATTATCAATCACATTTTGTTTAATAATTTAAGATTTTTCGCCTTAGATTATATACCGATTTGTAACGACTTTGTTGGATCCGGAACATTGTATACGGGAATATGCAAACTTTTGTTTGGTACTTTTTCGAAATTTAAAAATTAATCATAATTTTTTGTACAGACCGACATCCTTTTGGCTCAATTCCGAGAACGCATGTTCTTCCATCACTTCCTGGAGTGCATGTTCAGTTTCAATGGGGTTAAACACGCCTCTTGGATTCCCAGAGATCGTGAGAATTCCATTTAATATTTTTAATTTGTAAACAATGATAGTCCCCTTTCACAGATGGCTTTGAACTTAATGCCGAAGTGGACAGGCAATGTTCGCTGGAGGGCAGAACAAAATTTGATTCTCGAATGCGTCTTTACAAGTACATGGTTAGGTTTTTGGGATTTGGGCGCAAGTAATCTTATTATTTTCTCATTTCAACTTTTGAGCTCAATACATTCGAAGATCAACAAAAGGTGTACATTCTGGAGAAGATCGGGCTGGAGATATTTGTGCCGATTGTGGAAGGCGGAATGCGACTTTCGGATGTGAATGTCAGAAACTTGCTGTACGATGCATTCAAGGTGGGAATGAACAGTGCTTGTTACTTGTGTTTCTAGTATATTCTGGACACATTGTTTTCCAGATAATGGCAACTGGTGAGATAAAGCTGAAGATGCACTTGGGAAAAATGGACGTGGACTATGAGGGGGACGAGGAAGAACCACCGGAATTAGTAAAGGTAATTCGAGAGTGGGAAGCATAGGCGGCACCAGGATTTTGCCATGGGGGCACTTTTTCCAAAAAGTCGATCTTTAGAGGTGTATTTTGAAGAAAAATTTTGTATAACATCAACACTATTATTTGCGACAAAAATCAATTACTAAAATACAATTTTGCATTCATATCAACATTGTAATCGAAAATCGATGATTAGTGGGGGTCCGGTGGTGCCTTTACCTTTGTTAGGCATAACCGGGAAATTTTTTGAAAACTGACTTCTCTATGGGAAATTGAAATTGACGATGAATTTTCGGATTATAAGGCCCGGTGATGCCGGTAGGCGCCACCGGGAAAATTTTGAAAAGCAACTTTTCTTAGGAAAATGATTATTTTATTTGGAGAACTTCCACCGGCGATGGGGGGGGGCACTTCCCCGGATTCCCCCCTGCCGCCGCCACTGGTGGGAAGGCGTAATACTCTGATACAACTTCCCAAAATATAGACTGCCGCCAAAAAGTTCATTTCGACAACATTTCGCAAAAGCATAGCGGAGAGCGTGATGCCTCACCTGTTTGCCATCAAGGCATTCCTGACCGAGAAACGCAGTCCATTGGCCAAAAACTGTTACTCCGTTATTTTGTAAAATACCGTTTAGTCCATTTGTCAATGTGAATTTATTAAATTTAGACATCTGTGCCGGGATCACGAAGAACAGTTGGATGATTTCTTAGCCTCGGATCCACAATTGAAAGCGGAAATAAAATTTGATCTAAAAAGGCTTAAAGAGCGATAAAAGCGAGAACATTAACATTTGTCCACATTTTTTGCCTAATCTTACCGATTGTTTTTCACCTTTTTTTTGTCGAAATCTCACTTTGATCTCTCTCTTTATTGTATAAAAAGCAAGGCAAAATATGTAACTGTACCATATTATTTATATGCAAAGTACAATTGAATCAAATTATTATTTATATAACATATTTGGAGGGTCGAGGGATTGTAATAAGTCACTTCTTCCCATCTCCCAGCCTATCTCTAGCAAATACTCCAAACATTCCAACATCACTTTGGTTTTTTGCCAACTTGGTCCCCAGACAAAGAGTCCGTGGCGTCGCACTAGTACAGCTGATGATTCGGGAAAATCGTTGATGGCTTTTTCCAGGGTGGGCTGTAATTCCATGTGCTTAAGTTGTGTTTAGCGAGGGACATGCCCTGGACATGTTTTGGCAAAATGTCTATCGATAAGGTACAGAAAGGTCTTTTGGTCAAAAAATCGGATAATTTTCGATACCAATAGGTCCTGTTCTTCTGGTGCATTTTCAATAATTGGCAGAGTCAGAATGTCCGTGTTCCGCAGTGCTTTTCCCGTTCTGCGATTGATTATACCCTTCAGCATTTCCTGCCCGCCAATTTGCAACCGATCCCTCCCGTTGTACAGCGCGCTGACCAGGTTTGCACCTTTGGAATGGGTGTGGATCACACAACGGCATCCTTCAAAAAAGATGGAAACAAAACATTGGTTGAGGGATTGAACCGACCTGGAGTTGAGCGGATCATCAACAGAAAGAGAGGGGTGCATGCACTGGGACGGAGATGACTGGGCCCCTGAAGAATATGGCCTTCGTTCTCCAGATCGAGCAAAAACAAATCGGACCTGAAAGTGCAAGGAATAAGTTTCTGTTCTAAATGAGTCAGTGTAGTTGCTAAAAATTGGATAATTTTTCGATACCAATAGGTCCTGTTCTTCTGGTTCTTATAGTCGATTTAAAAAAAACGATTTTGGATGCAACAAAAGACACATGTGGGCAACCACCTCACCCAATAACCAAAAATATTGTGCGACTTTAATTTTCAGTTTTAGATCCATTTTTAAAGGGAAATTTTTTAGCGCGAACCACCCCCCCCCCACCAATTGGGAGGCTCTGGGGGGTGGACACTTATGAATCCATCCCCGAACTCAACCTTGCTATTATCCCTGACACTGTAATGGACATGAAAAGTTGAGTGTGGAAGGTAAAATATCCATTAAAGAATTAGAATAAAAAAGGATTTGATCAATTAGTCACTTCCAAAATTGCATTGCAAACAAAACTCACGGTTTCATGCGCTCTTTTGGCACGGACGAAGGCGACACCAACAACCCGCCACCGTTGTCGATTCTCGCCGCCATTCCGCCGCTGCTGCCCAGCACCCATCCTTGCTGGAAGAACTGTGCCATCAGCTGGGTGAACAGTTCCGCGGTCATCGGATCACTGACTTCGGCCGTTGTTTCGGTCATTGTTTTTGTTGGCGTGTTTTTGCTCCTTGCATTGTTATTATCACTTTGTCCAGTGCTCTTCAATAATTGAACCGATGATGACAGAAGTGAATTCAAATATCCCCTGCAATAAAGTTTTTGGGACATGTAATCATTGCCTTTTTCGATAATAGTTATTAAATATGGTTTTTTAATATTAGCTAGTAAAAGAAAGCTTTTACGGTCTTTTAAGAAAATGTTAAAAGTATGTTTCCGGGAAATACGATTTATGATTTTCTCATTTTTTGACTGCATTAAAGAAATCAATTTTTAATTTAAATGGGAACAGTTACCGCAAATTGATTTGCGAGTGTGCACCTGGTGATGAACTACTAGCGACACTCATTATTTCGTCTCCGATATCATTTTGCTCCATTGTCGACTGTTCGTCATCTCCATCGCCTTCTTCTAATTCTTCTTCGTCCCTTCCCTCCACTTTTATCATCTCATCGCATAATTCGCCATTCCCGTCATCGTCAGCTTCCTTTTCCCTCTTCACCCCTTTTCGCTTTCGATCATAATAAAAGGCATGTGTGTGCTCGCCAACGACCTTTTTAGGAAATAATTTTTAAACAATTAAAAAATTCGACAAAATTTGCACACCTAATATTAGTAAAAACGTAGTTTCAAAGCGAAAAGAAAAAAGTAAAGAAGTCTTGGTTAGCTTTATTTTAAATGTCTTGACGAGGGTTTTCAATTGATACCAATTCGGTGGGTTTGAAAATTAAATTTCCATAAAAAAATGTCTCAAAAATTGCGAAACTACGGAACAGACCTAGTCATTTTGGTAATTTTTTAAATTCTTAGATCTACATTTTAGTTGTCAAATAAAAGGTCTTAGAGGTGAGCAAAATGATATAACAAAACATGAGTATATTCTGCCTTTCTTTTCTTATCATTTTTTGTTACGCACCTTTTCCGCTCGAAAAGTCAAAGAATCTGACGATATTCAGTGTTTATGTTTTATGTAACACTGAATATCGTCGTGAATATCGTTTATCTAATGGTAACCATGGCTCACCTCAATGATCCTCCAATTGCTTTCGTCCTCTCCTCCACTGGTGACAACTTTTGCCGTGCAACCTTCTCCCCTTCTTCGCTGATCACAACGCCACACTATTCTCCCAACCCCAGCAATTTCGTGGTATTTGTTGTACAAATGTCCTTGATATTCCAACTTTGGTTTTCCGCGTTGTGAACAAATTATTTTCAGAGACATATCTTTCCTTGTGTTTAAAAATAAGATGTCAAATAAAAAAATCAATGAAAGAATAAATATGTACATATACGATATACCGTATTTCCTGTAAATGTTCGCATGGGGAATTTTTCAACAGCCCCAAAGGGGGAAGATTTACAAGGATTACATTTAAAGGGGGTAGATTTACAGGAAATACGGTAGTTGAAAAAGAAAATCGCGTTTCTTCAATTTTAGTTTCCTATGTATTGATTCAAAATTTAATCAAGATCAAGTGAAATATGATCCAATTTTTGTAGTATTCGTTTCTGATATCATTTTGCTCCATTCTCCGCTATTGCACCTTCTCTTTCATTTGCTGTTATTGGAGCTTTTGCAGTAGAAGGGGCAAATCCACCGAAGATGTAGATGAACTCCAGTGCCTGCCAGCTGGCATCGTCACGAGCTTCCACTGATTTTGAGCCTTCACCACCAAATGTCGCCAAAAGCATCTTTTTCTGTCTGTTCCACACTTCCAAATAGCATTGCACATTGTCAGCTGGAACATTTTGAAATATTACTAAAAAATGAAATATCCACTCAATTTTCCAACTTAATAAAACCATTGAACATACTAACGAATACTTCCGAAAAAATCAATTTGACCACATTGGCTTTGAAAAACAACAGAAGCCCAATAAAATTATATTCACGAATTTATAAACCTAAATCCCAAAATAATCGATAGCAAATTTACAAAAACCCAGGCTGAAAAATCATAAACGGGGTGAAAGGTGAAAGAAAAAAAATCTTACAGCGCTTCTACTAGCTGAACCCTTGGAGAGGAGGGCAACAACAACAACAACTAGCAAATTTACGCAATTATATTTTAATCAAAGAGAAACTAACGATATTGCTCATTGTGTGCCGCATCGATGAAGTTCAGTTCCGCCTGCTTGCCAAACACTCTCTCCAACTTGTCCTTGTCATCCCTCATGCTGAGCACTCGCCGCAGCAAACCCTCTGCGCCTACGATGTTGGATCGATCGTTGAGTGTGCCGGACAAAAGCAGTTGGATCTCGCTGGGTTTATCCCCCTCTTTCCCTTCTACCAAATTTTCATTGTAGCAATTATCAACTTTATAGGTTGAAGTAGCTTCTGAAGCAGCTTCAATTGCGATTATTTGTTGGCCAGCATCTTCAGCCGGTAACTGCAACTGATTATTGTTTGCCATTCCGTATACTTATTAAATAAAATGACAAATTTGTGGTATAAATTCAAAGTACTATGTAAAAGTAATAATATGGAATATCGACGGTGTTTGCGATGATCAGGCTCATAGCCAATAAGAAATGCGTTTCGTTTGTATGGGCAGGCCTGTAACGATTCCAGACATTTCGAGGGGGCTATGTACAAAAATGTTCGAAAATGTTTCGCCGCGCTTTCGGCGCGGTGATTTTTTCCAGAAAAACGTTGATTTTTTAAAGAAATTTGTGAAAATTTGAAGTTAAAACGAGTAAAAAATGCAATTTTTCGCAAATTTTCCAAACAAAAGGAGGGACCCTATTAAATTTTTTAATTTTTGGTATGGGCATAGGTCAAATCCGTAATCAACTTTAGATTTATGGAAGGTGCAGTTAAATTCGCTATTTCAATTTGTTCAATCATAAAGGGGCATAGTTATCGGACAGAATTTCCAAAAACTACGGATAAATAAATTTATAGAGAAACATTTCACTGAAAAAAGATAACTAGGTTCTTTGTTCAGACAAAAATTTTAGTAAGAAAACATATTTCTTAGCTATGGACCTGGTACGGCTAGTATAGCATCGAATTTGTTTGGTATTTAATTTTTATTCTGATCTGGGTCAATTAATGTAAAATTCCAAACAATCCTAATTTTTAATTGAGCGATTGGTGAAAACTAAATTTGAAAAGATTTACACAATTTGAAACAAATCCTATTTATGTTGTTCAACCCGTTCCTTCAATGGCTCATCCGTTTGTTTTGGTCCAGTTTTGCCTGTTTTACGCTCAACCAATCTTCGTTTTGTGTTCGTATACACAGCGCTAACTTGGTCAATTCCACGTGACAATGAGCGATATCCAATTGCGGTATATTTGGCCAGTTCAATGCCGATGTAATACAACTGTTTAGCGATAAAAAATAATGTCGCGCAAATGTCTTGGATCATGTAGAAACAAAGAATCTAAAATCCGATAAATCTTTAGAAATTAAATGGTGTACTACCGCAAATTTCGTAGGAATAGAATGTTTGACAATTTGCACTGCGGTTGATGGATATGACTGTATACGTTCTACCCAAGTCGTACGTTCCCAAAGTCCAAGTCCGCGCTGCTCTGCTATCTGATTTTTAATTTAAAGGACAAGGATTTTCATAACGAATAAATATTTTGTAAACAACGCTTATGAATGTTCATATTTTCTTATTTTGTCTCTATTAACTTTTGGCATGTTTCTTTTTTTTGTTAATAAATTATCATTAAGCTACTTTCTCTGAAGTGATAAGCCTTGTGATCAGGCGAGAATAAGCTGTGTTGAATTGAAGTGCTTCCATATGCAAATGATTGCTTGGAGAGTATATACGCGCAAATCCTTTACGGACTAGTTCGGTGTTTAAGTTTATATTACGAATTGCCTGTAATAAGTGTAAGTTTAGGAAAACTAAAAGAATTAACATCGGTCATTAATTATGTTAAAGTTTAACTATTGTCGATATATTAAATATTTAAAGTATTCGGATAAAATTTAATTGCATATCTACAACGTAAAAAATCAACAAAATCGGTTAAATCCTATATTAGTTTGTAAACGTACTAGTACTAGCAGATTGCAAAACCTACACAACGATAAATTTTCACCTTTTTGGCTGACACATCTGCATCGCTAACGTCTGGTTCTTGTTCTACCGGTTTGATTACAGCGAATGTTACAGTGCGCCCTTTCAGTTTTAAATCCTTGGTTAAATATTCAGTGCCCACCGGAGACACTTCCAGGCCAGCCAAACGGAGATTTAGATTCGATTTCTTTTAATTGATTTTGCTCTAAATTTTTGTATCCACTACGACTTACAACCTTCGGCTTTTTTGGAGCTACAAATTTTGGCAGACGGATTGTTGGTTGATGCTCCACTTTTAAAAGGCCATTTGGTTCCACTTCGCGAACAATGCCTTTCAATTTTATTCCCTTTTGATAGAAATCTTGGGGAATTTGTTTCACATGTTGATAAGTGGCAAACTTAATTTTCCATACTCAATTTCAATTAGAACAATAAAAACAAACCAGTCTTGAGTTTCGAATAAACAGTGTTAGGCCGAGGACTCCTGTACCAATTATTGCACCCTGTAAAAACAATTACTTAAACTAATTCAACGTGCTTTTGTAAATTATAATTTATTATAATAATTTAGTTTACCCGAACTATAAACGCAGAATAGCGATCCAATGGGTCAACTAAGCGCACAGCAGTTTGATCACCACTGCCACCTCTATTGCCATTATTATTATTTGACATTTTTCCTTACAATAACAAACATGAAGGATGGAAATGAGAAGCACGACCTTATCTTTCTTTAATTAATATATGAAACAATGGTACTTTTCGGTTATGCCGCCCCCCCCCCTCCCAAAAATTACTTTCGGTTATGCTCCGATGCTCCCCCCCCCCTCCCAAAAATTACTTTCGGTTATGCTCCCCCC
>JAQIYK010000018.1:0-30187 GCA_034700465.1 Rotylenchus robustus
GGTATGCTTCCATTGAAATAACATTAAACTTTTGGAGAAAATTACCATTAAAACAAATTTTTAATGTTTTGGTTAAAATTATAAAAGGTACAAGCAAAGACAACATACCTAATGGAGTCATAATCACGCATTAGGTAATTTGAAAATTTCGGTTTTACCTTTTATATACCTTTATATATTTTCTCGAAAACAACTAATTTTTTTTACTAGTTGAATATTTAAAAAGTTCTTACTTGTTTTTTCTTTACTCTTTACCACCATCGCGTGTTGTCAAACCATAACCAAAGTACTATATGAAATTTCAATTTTTTCTAAACACGAAACACTAAAATATTATTTGCACTATTCAAATTCCACATTCCGATATTGCTTCTAAAATTTCAAAACCGTCCAAACAGCCCTGTTTTATGGGGATAAAAAATTCCTGGATAATCGTTGATGAGGGCTCATCAAGATCGAGAAGAGGTATGACCTTTAGCGCATCAACATCATTCATCAGATGGGATTTCAGGCATTTTAGCGCGAATGTTTGGAATATGGCCAAAACCAAACTTTTTCCCTAAGATTGTCATGATCATGACTTGTGATATTCGGATCATGTTTTGGTCATGTTCCAAATCCAAAAATGTTCCTGATTTTTGGCCACTAATATCATATAAAACAGACTGGAAAATCTATTCCGACTATTGGATTGGCAAAAAACCGGTTTTTCAGCCCATGCTTTAGCTTGTTCGGCTTAGATGGCAGATTTTTAACGCTTTAAATAGCGGGTTTTCAAAAACCTAGCTGCGGCGGAAATTTGCAAAAACCCCAGAAAAAAAACGATAAGAATATACAAATAAAATATATTTTACAATAATATTTAATTAGTAAAATCTCAAAATATCACAATTTTTTGGCTTTTTAGAGATTCTGATATCAATTCTGATATTTAAAAAAAGCCCATTTTGATATTTTTGTTTAAAAAATGACCAAAAGTTCATTTGATATTTTTTTTAAACGCCCATTATGATATTTTTAAAATATGACATAGACCGACAGAAATAAAGTTCTTAAAACGAATATTCATTCATATGGGATATGGGTGGGATGGATCAGGGAATAGGAGCATCTTTTTCACCCCACAAAAGAATAAAACAATCACTGTCATGTATTTATTTAGGGAATTGAATTGTACATAATTTTCTTTTTCTTTCTTTCTTTATGGCGTAGTATCTCTTCCTTTCCTTGCCTTTACTCTTTTAAAAAGGGGCCTTGTTTCCATATTGAGGTGAAGAGAAATGTAAAAGGACCTGTGAATGGTTCGAAAAATTCCCGCCCGTTTTTAAAAAATTGTTCTATTGATTAGAACGATGGGCTGAGACGGCACTTGGGTATCCAACCATATTATGCGCTTACGGATGGCTTCGATTCCGCCTTCGACGGACACCCCTTCGTGCAACACCTATTCGAGAAGCGAGCAGCGCAACGGGAGATGGGAAAGCGCGAACGCATAATCATGGTACACAAAACGCCAAAAATAGCAAAACAAATTAATTGAATTAAAGGATGCCATGGGCGGCAACGACTACTTGATTAAGCGATCCAATGGCAAAAAGTTAGTGCATCGATTTTAATAACTCACAAGAGAGTGTTGCCCTATTCGGCGATTAGTTTGATACCGGCCTGTGAAATTCCCATCTCTAAATTATTTCTTATACTTTCCCTTTGAACAAAACTTCTAGTCGGGAAATTTTTACTTACAAGGGAAGGTTCCGAGGTGCCCGCGGAGTTACGAAATGAAACTTTGCAGGTGAGTAGACATGTGGGACTATATATCTGCTATATCCCCATAGTTCGCGAGTTATAGTTCTCTTTGTTTCTTATGTTGTTAGTTCTCTTTACTTCTTCATATCCTAGTGAGATTGTCCTAAGTTGTTAGTTGTGTAAAAAGAATAAAAAGCACATTCAGATGAGTCAAGTCCAGGGCAGAGGGATCGCGCAGTCATTATTAGCCAAGGACCAAAGAAATCATGCAGTGAGTGGTGGATGTGATGTTATTGGGCACGACCACATTTCTTGACATGATTCTGTTCCGCCGGTGTGCAGTCTCTCTCTCATCCTTCTCAATTTCATATCATTCTCTCCCACCACCATCTGTTTTTCCCTTTATTTTCCCGTCCCAAATTCAGTTGGCCATATCTGTGTATGTGTGTGAATAATAAAAGTTTTATAAAAACATCCGATGGGGGTCTAAAAAGAGAATAGGTAACCATTTTTTAATTTAACAACAACGACCGAAGATCATTTAATCGCAATACGAATTAAGAAATAATTGTTTGTCAATTGAAACCAAATTTGGATCTGCTTGCCCGTCTATAGACCGGAAATGTGACATCATTCATAAAAATAAATATGGCGTCAGGGTCCAAAGTATGGCAAAAATGGAATTGATAAGTGTTTTATCCCATAAGTATTTTTCGTTATTTTTGCCACATTTTGGAGTACAGAGTCCCTTTTACGTAGTTCTTTTATTATGATAAAAGGCCGGCGGGCGAGTATTAAAGAATTTTAAACAATTTGACTATGGGAAATGCATACATGGTGATTATAATGATGAATGTAGGTAGAAGAAGCACAGAAACTGTTTGTTAAAAATGAATGCCCACAAAAATGGGAGCATAAAACTGGCACTTTATTGGGCAAAAAAGTACGCGAATTCCTTTAAAATTTTCGAATTATTCCCAATACTTAACTTACCTAAAACGCGACTTAATTATATATAAAAGGTGGCAAAAATGTTGAAGAGGAGTTATTTAATTGTTTCTTTTTTATGGAAAAATTTGTCCTTCTCCTTTTGTTGGGAGGCAAACAATAAAAAGTGCATGGGGGTGGAAAAACGGAGCTGGACAAACGGACGGCGGGTGAAGGAAATGAAAAGTGAAAATCCATTAAGGAGAATGGGGGGGGGGGGAATAAGAAGGGTTGAGATTCTTAGTTTTTCCTCAAAATGAACCTGAAAACCACCGCCTTAAAACCTCTAATCCACCATCACAATTTTCACTGGCCAAAAGTCGTGAGTTGGTCTTGGTCTAGAATATAAGACCAAGACCAATACTTCTTTCGGTTTCAACATTCGCCCAAATACCACTTCTCTCATCAGATAGGTCCATCTCGTCCCTCCCCTCCCCTTCCTCCTCCCCCTGAGATGTGCTTCATTCTCGTCCCCCTCCACCCTCCTCCTTCTCCTCATTCTAAACCGTCCCGCGGGACTTCCTTCCCCTGTCCTCTCCTCCACCGTGCATTTGGCCCACATCCTCATCGTCTCCCCCCGCCCTTTTGTTTTTCGGGCATTGGCTGGGAAATCCCTTCAAATGGATCTGCTTAGAAATTTTCTTCTATGCTGTGGGTCCCTTAATAAGGACCTCTCAAAACAAAGTACTGCTCTCCCCTCTCCTCCCATCCATTTGTCTTCTTCCATTTCCCACACTCCTCTTCTCTCCCTCTCCTTAACAAGCAAATAGGTGGTCCACAAAGGGCAACAAGATGCAGAACAACACACCCAATACTGGGACATCGAGTTTCGACTATATGCTTCTAGGCCAACATCCTCATACGCACTTATTTATGGAGACCGGACCTGAGCCAAGTTCGGAACCGTTTTTCCGAGCTCGGAACTCGGAAAACGGGTTTTTATGGGTAAAACCGTTTTAACCCGTTTTCCGTTTTTAAGACCCGAGCTCGGAGGACCCGAGTTCGGATTACGACCTTATTATGAAAATCAAAGAATCATCATGTTCGATAATTTTAGCTGATAATATTCATTTGCCAAAATTTGCGCATTACCATTTTGATTCGGTTTTCATTTTTTATACAATGATTTTAAGGAAATGAGTCTAATTTGGAAAATCACGAAAAAAAATTCCCCGAAAATTTCCGGTTCCGTCAAATGATTTTTTCGTTGTTTACAATGTTGTATCATTTTATAAAAAAACTGAACTTTTAATTTTTTAAGTTAATTTTTAAGTATATTTACCGTACCGTTTATTTAAACTTAGACAAGTACCCCCACGAGGGGGCTGGGGGCGATTTTCTCATTTTTTAGTCGTAATCGCAAAATGTAAAAACAGATCCGAATTTGAATTTTTAGTCCAAAAACCCCGTTTTTTTAATCCGAACTCGGAACCAAACGCGGTACGGAAATTAAAAAAATCAAACTTGGTATCGAGCTCGGCTCGGTCAAAAATTCCGCTTTCTATTTATTTATACTCTTTTTCTTTCCAAACTGTTTATTCAAAAATACGCCAGCCTATGCCAATTCATTGAAATTTTAAATTACAATAAATTCAAATAGAAACCAATGTAATTGTTATTGTTACGATTTATCATACGAAGGGAATCGCTTTGATAAACACTCGCAAAAAAGAAAAAAAGGAATCTAATTTTGTAAATACGTAGTAAAATGTCCTTTGGGATTAAAATTGGTTCGCACTGCCAGTTAATATATTATGTTATTTGGGTATTTCATAATTTTTCTATTTAAAAACCCCGTTAGTTGGTTCATTATTACGACCATAAAATAATTTTTTGTTTTATTTATACCTAAAATGTATGTATAAAAGGCTAAATTTTACTGAAGAATAATCTATTTATCAAAAAATTCTTTTAAACTTTTAACACAGCCATTGTTTTTTAATTTTTTATTCAAAATTTTTTGCAAAATATTTCCATTCGAAATTAGTAAGTACTTTATCAACACACACTCCCTTCCTTCTCCTTCCATTGCTTGCACATGCAAAAAATGGAATAAAATAAAATGAAAAAAACGAGATGCCAAGAATTTTTAGGAATGTTTTGAATTTTAGGAATGTTTTGAATTGTTTTCCATTGGTACTAATGTATTCGGCTTTTCGGTACTTTTTTTAATTGGAGGTTGCCGCTTCAATTCCAGGCAAAAATTTGAATTTTTTCCGTATTATTAAAATTTAAAAAACTGTAAAATATCCGCTTTACGCACTTTAATGCACTTTGAAAAAGGCCAAAAAACATATAATTTTTTTCTATATTGCCCTCACCTGTTAATACAGATTTTTTTTAAATTATAAAAATTTTGTTATATGATAGCCATCTGTCTGGTGTGAAAAGTGATAAAAATGGATATTATTTTAAGTCAATTTTCACATAAAACCCATAGAATAGGCACAGCTTGAAAAAAATCCAAAAAGCTGGATGGGAAGGGAAGGAAGGGATGTTCACCTTTGTCCGCCCCGCGGCGGACAACAAACCCATTCATCCGCGCCGGCGAATGTTCTGAGGAGAAGTGAATTACCAAAAATTGTGTCCGCGGGCATAAAATTGCACTTGGCTTTTCCATTCATTCATTCATTCGTTCGTTCGCTACTCGTCACATTAAATAAACACACTTTGTGCTTCTTCCCAACCAAAATGTATCCCCGCTTCTCCAGTAACAGCCTGAGCTACGCCTGTCCTACGCCTCCTCAGCTGAGCGTCACCGCCTCTCCGCAACTTGGCACTTCCGCAACGCGCAACTTGGAAATTCAATCGCCTCGCAAAATGTCCGCGTTTGCAAATCCGCAACGCCATTTTGCGGCAACTGAAAGAGCCAAACGCCGCAACACATCGACGCCGGCAGCTCAGAAGGAGCGACGACGACAACGGACGGCGGAGGCCAGGCTGACATGGACTGGGGGAAGTCGGGATGAGGGCAGCACATCCACAAGACTACTCAGTGAGTTATTTTGATTAAATTTAAAAAACATTAAAGTGTAATAAATTTGGACAGAAGTTAATAAACTGGAAATAAAACGAGATACTTTTTCCCTCTAATAGACCCTCCTCCATTTGAACCCCCTCTGATAGAGTATAGAACCGCCCCCCCCCCTCGGGGGTATTGAAAATAGAACCCCCTGGGGTTCTATTAGAGGAAATATGGTACTTAACGTTTTTTGTCTTTGCAATTTCAGGAAATTCGAGCTTATGTTAATACATAATAAGCAATTCCATAATATCCCCAGAGGCAATATATGCTCTCAGCAGTGATGTCACTCATCAATGGCAATAATAATAATTAGTCGCGGATGGGTAGGAAAGGCGCGAAAAGAAATGAAAAGAAAAGGACGAAGACGAAGACGAACCCCAAAAAGAGGGAATGAAAAGAGAAGAGCGAAGAAAGAGGGGAAGGGGTAGAGGGTAAGGGGGAGAGGAGGGGAGGACGGGAAAGGCTGGGGTGGTACCCATACCCATATGTATTAAGCGCCTGTCAATTGTGCATTTGATGGGTTGTGCAGCAAAATAAAAATGTGCGATGAGCGATGTGCATAGGGGCATTTTGCCAGCTGGGCGGTAACATGTCATTGATGGCGAACTTTTTGCCAATGTGGCACTCTTGGACACAATTTATGCTAATTTTGATATTTTAAAATTGTCGATGATCCATCCAAATACAGATAGGTGGTAGGTAATGCAGGTTTTTAACATTTATTCGGTTTAATTATGACTCCGAAAATGATTAGGTACGGTTCTGATTTGCGAAGGATGCTGTCTGTGTCTTGGCCGACTGGCCGGGACAGCTGCACCCACCCAACTCATACATATGTATGTTCTGTGGTGTCCTGCAAATCCAATTCCCCGCTTATTACTCTGCTGAAGTGCCACTACTTTTTATGTGTCCAAAGTGCCAATTCCCCCCTTTCCTTCATTTTCCTTCCTTTTCCTTTCTTCTTTTTTCCCCTTTTTGCTCCCACTTCAGCCCATCCATCCCTGCTGCTCCTTCTTCTTTTTTCCATCATTTTTGCACCATTAAACATTTTTTGGCCCCCACATCTCATCATCAGCAAGCAATTCTCCATTATTTATTAGTCTACCAGAAAAATACGTTTCGCAAAGGAATGGTAGAGAAAGCTTGAGCTGCAAATACAAACAACTTTGACTTATCAATGAAATCTACACAGTCACACGAACCAGACCAGGTAAGGAAGGTTAAACTTTGTATGTAATAAAAATTAAACTATGAAATTAAGAAAAAATTCATAACCCACCATAGTGATGATTATTGAGTTTAGAAATGTATTGGAGATGAAGGGAAAACCCAATCAAAGCTGACTACTTTGTAGTAACCATCGGAATTGTAATGCTTTACGTGAGCAGCCAGTCAGTCATTCAGTCAGTCGCTTTTCTCGGCCATGTCCCGCCGACAAAAACACATTTTGCCCCCAGGGAATGGCATTTTCTCGGGTGTGGCAAATGCCTAATATTTCCTACTCCTCTTCTGTGCCATTGCGGCACACAAAAAATAAATCGGACCAAGCAGCTCCCAGAATCGAGCCTGCCTTCCCAGCAGATATATACAAGCTCAAGCTGTTCCAGCAACAGCAACTGTTTTAGAATGGGGTAATAAAAGGGTACTCTGCTGGGGTCTGTCTGGTCCTTGGATTTCGATGTTTGCAGAAATTAACATCTCTAATAAGATGTCTTTCTGTGCCCGCTCTCTCCACAATAAGATCACTAATATCTAAGTTTGCTCATGTCTATTCCCCTCGACAGATAACCAAATTTAAACCTCTTCAATAGAAACAGCCAAATTGCTGCCTGGCTCAAAATGTGAGCAAAGGGTTAAAGGTTCGCTTCTTTTTCTTTTTCCTCTCATAAAAAGAGTAAACGAATGTTTCCACACTTTTAAAGTCACATTTTGTTCGCATTTTTCATGTCCTCAAATTTCATTCAATAACTGACTTGGTGGGCCAATGAATGCCAGGAATATGTGGGCTTTCAAGCAAATTAATTCTGTCCGATCACCGCCCACTAAAGATCAACAAAATCTCATTTCGTAGCACAATGGCATAAAATCATAAACTATTCTTTAGTGCTGCTGTTGCTTAAATCGGACTCATCTGCTGCTTAGGTTTGTCCTCCCTCCCCAACCCCGCAATGGGTTAATCCATCGTCAATTTGGCCGAGGAGCACTCTTGGCCCATCCGTTGCTCTCCATCAGTGAATCCAGCCAAACATTTCCCCGATGGGCCACCACCCTCCCATCCTCTCCCTCCCTCCCCCAGTTCCCCCTCGTCCAGCTGGGATTGTTTTCCCGGAGGACTCGTCTCAACCCAACTTAGCCCCGCAATCCTCTGACGAAGTCAACTCCTCTTCCCCAACCATTTCACCCGAAAATGCCTCTCCGGCGCGGAAATGGCAATTCTGCTCTTCGTTGCTTCCTCCCTTTCGGCACAGATTCTTCTCATGCGCTTGCTTTTCTTGCCAAATGAATTCCCCTTGGGGCACTACTGCCCGCTTTTTTCGGCTCATTTGGCCCCTTTGTGTTGGGAGTGTCCCGACAAAGGCGGCACAAAATGTTTGTTGGGGATGGGTTTCATAAATGTATGATATGTATTCATACACCCACATTGGGGTTGAAATCCACTTTCTTAAAATTGGCATAACTTTGAACTTTGGAAAATGTCAATTTCCTCCCCACAAATTATAACCTCTCCAAGCAAATAAATTTTATTTCCTTTTCTTATTTATTCTCATAATTTTTGAAGACAAAAAAAGTTAAAAAAGCCATTGATCAAATGATGGCCATTTGGCGAAATGCTTTTTATATGCTGAACCTACCAAGACCATATGTCATGCTTTGCCTCAAGAAATTATTTTCCGTCCGTAACTCGGATTTCTTTCTCTGCACATTTTCCATGATTTCTCATCTGACAGTAGACCACAAAGAATATTGCCTTTATTGCCTTTTATGGGTCGTCGAAGTTTGGAATAGTACCAGCAACACCACCACCAACACCAACAGACCCAATCCGTCCCCTTCCCCTTTTTCCCTCCCACCAAATGATGGTGCCCCAGCAACCGGCGGGGGGTGTTCACCCCGCTGGGGGCCGTAAGATGAGTCTGATTGTGATGCAACAGCAGCAGCGCAAAAAGTCGTTGGGCATGTCGCGCGGTGGTACCACCGATTACACAACTTGCAGTGAGATACCAGCAGAAGGGGGATATAGTTTTACTTATTAATGTAGCGCAACAAGCGGTAATAGTACAGTTTAGGTGCCCCATTTTCAGATAGTTATGGAACAACTAAAAAATTTAAAAAAAAATTATAGTACAGTTTAGGGGCCCCATTTTCAGATAGTTATGGACAACTAAAAAACAACTAAAATTTTTTACTTTAACCGATCTACACGCCAAATTACGACTGGAGGACAAAATGGGGCACCTAAACTGTACTATTACCTTTGTGTCCAACAATATTTGCAGTTTATGTTTATAAAAATATTCAAAATGAAAAACTTGTAAAAATAAGCTTTCCTTTGATTTGTTAAAAATCATCATTTTAAATCTTCATTAGCTCTCGTTGGATGCCAAAAAATCGGCTCAATTCAATCTCAAAATTCGAATTTAAACTTACCGGTTTTTCAATTTTTTAGTATTTATATTGAGTATTAAAAAATACATACAAATAGTAAGTAGAAAAAACGAATATTTTCCTTAAATTTTACGAAAAATGTTCAATTCAAGTCAGCGATATTTCGCAATTTCCTAAGCGGCGCATATCGGCGTCGCGGATTTCCATTTGTTTTTATCGTTTTCGTTAAAGTAAATTTAGCAAATTTTATTTTAAAAACGCATTTTTCTTTTCAATATATTGTTATAAAACGAAATTCGTCGTGCCGATGGCGCATCAAAAAATTTTGTACAAAGCCCCTGAAATCCAAAGGCTCGTTTCGCCTGTTTCCTACCACTAACCATTATGTCCATGTAGCCCAACCACGAATGCACAGCCAATGCCTTGAATAAGCACAAAATGCCATCCAGCACGGACATAACGATGCCGATGTACGCCACAATAACAGCGCCCTTCAAAAATACGGGTAGTTGTTTTTTAATTTAAAAGCGTGTTATCTAGAAATTCCAGAATCTTGTTTTATTTTTGGAATTTTTAGATTCAGTTATAGAGTTTAAGGTCTTTAGTTTTTTTTACGTCCAGCTTGTGCCATTAAAAAGGTGGTGCAACATTTGCGCCGTAAAACATAGAAATGACCACCAGCTTTAACATTTTTAGCTAATTTTTTACTCTATTTTTTTGACGTTAAGATCATTTTGCTAACTTCACTCTGAACGGAGTTATGGTCACTTCTATGTTTTCAGGCGCAAAAGTGGCAACAGAATCAAAGGTACCTTTTTCAAAATGGCATTTTTGCCACGAAAATCCCCTTGGTACGGTATTCCCCCTCCATTTCCTTGCCTGGTTCTTTTCGTCCACGTCGATTAATTGTTGCAGGGACACCTTCAATTGAACTGTAACGGGTTTCGAGTGATTCTCTACGGGCCGTTCCAGGTTGTTGTAGTCCCGCAACAGGTCTTCATACCTTTACGGGGTAAATTCAAGGAATTGGGACGAGGATATATTGGATTTGGCTTGGATTTCACGAGAAGATAAGGCTCGGAGTTTTCAGATAACAATCAAATTAGGAACCGAGTCGGACTGGATTGGGCTGGATTTTTGTTAGATCCGGGTCCGGGGTGAATTTTTTGAAATTTTGAAGGAATATTTAATGAATTTCCTTCAATTACATCAAACATCAACACAAACTCACAGCCTGCGCTCGTCGTAACTGGCCAAACATGGCAACGGTAAGCGGAGCATACCACCGAGAAGGATGATCCCGGTGAACACATTGCGAAGCATTTGTCTGCCTCCAAAGAAGAAGATACTCTCTGATCACTACCACCTCCCGTCCGCCGGAAGGAGAAGGCCTTTGGCTTGACCCTTTTCCAGTCGAAGGAATGTTGGAAAACTGCTGCTGCCAGCCGGAAGAGGTGATAAACAATGGAGGTGATGAGCTGATGAGGGATGGATGGGTTTAATGGGTCGGGGATTGAGATTCGAAAATATAAAAAAGTGTCTGATCCTTCCAACTGGCGTCAGTCGAACTGTTAACTGCCAGATGCTGAAGTTGTTTTTCTTGGATTTGTTTGCACTTTATCGAGTTTGGTCAAAAAGTTGGTAAATTTAATTTTTTGGGCCAAAAGTTCGGATGGTTGGGGAGGAATTATGACCAAACCAACCCAACCAACAACCCCTGAAGAGAAGAAGTGCCCCAAAGGCATTTTCTCCCTAATCCTCCTATCTCCGATGACAAATTACCCAAAAATACCAACAAAAAAGAGGGGGTTTTCCAGAAAAATACTCTTTTCCCAATTCTTTTGGGTAATTGAGTCCGTCTATCCAAGGAAGGAAACAAAACACATAGCTTTGGCTACAAATTGAAGAAAGGGTAATGGACCAGATGGCTTAAAGTTTGAAAAGCCCAAATTGATGAACCCAGCCGAGCAATATTGAGCAGAGAGAGAGAGAGAGATTCAGAAAAATATTGAATCGGAACCCGAACTAAATCCCGGGCCAGATTCTGAGAGAATAAGCCTAGGGGCAGTCAAGACTAAAAAATTGTGCTGCAGCTGGATCCATAATGAAAACCTAAACTATTCGGGATTGTGAGGATCTGATGGACTGTTCTCCTAACTGATAAAAGTTGAAAATATTATGGCTTATATGTGGTGGGTGGGCGGGGATGGGATCGATTTTGAGGTGAGAAAAAGGTTTGGACAGACGATTTGTCTTCTGCCGGAACACCACAGAACCTGGAGGTGGGATATGTGAGAAGCTTTTCACGGAGACCACCAAATCCAATCCGTCGTCCGGCGGAAGACGCCTGTCCCCTTTCCATCCCTATCTTTTTTCACTTTTTCCATCATATTGAGACTTTTCATCATTATCTTTCCTCATCCGTCTTCTTCCGCTATTTTTTGTTGTTTTTCTAGTGCAATTGCTCCCTTGGGAAAATTGTTTTTTTTCGAAAGAAACTTTTTAGTTTTTAAACAAATGGACGACGCAAAAAGGCGACGACGCAATTTGGGAGAAGAAAAAAAACTAGTAAAATGAAATTAGACAGAAAAAACAAATAAACATTGGGAGAATAAAAAAAGGAGGAACAAAAGTGCACTTTTTCCTGCCTTTCGCCTGCTGGGCCTCAAACTTCTTCCAACAGTCTCCGTCATCAAATAGATGGAAGAATTTTAGTTTAAAATTTTAATAAATAAAAATATGCATTTTAGTTTTTTAGTAAGACAAAATATGAACAAAAATTAGGTAATAGGTTAGTTGGGTACTCTAGCTCGTAAAATTTCAATTTTTAAGTTAAATTATAACTATATTTTTACAATGCAATTTGTTTAACATACGATTACAACTTGTCTTACAATTTTACAATTCAATTCCAACTTGTTTTACAATTTTCCAATTCCAACTTGTTTTACAATTTTACAATTTAATTCCAACTTGTTTTTATAATTTTACAATTCCAACTTGTTTTACAATTTTACAATTGTTTTTACAATTTTACAATTCCAACTTGTTTTACATTTTTACAATCCCAACTTGTTTTTCAATTTTCCAATTCCAACTTGTTTTACAATTTTACAATTTAATTCCAACTTGTTTTTACAATTTTACAATTCCAACTTGTTTTACAATTTTACAATTCAATTCCAACTTGTTTTTACAATTCCCACTTTTTCACGATTTAATTACCGTAATCTTTGTCTATATCCCAAGACCCCGACCAATATAATTCATACAGTATCCTTTACCGAAACTTTGCATTCTTTAGCCTCAAACAATACCAATTTCTTCTCCTTTCTCATTACTCATTACTCCTATTGTGTCTTCTTTTTCTGCTCATTTTGGCGTCAAATATCCGCCCATCTTCCAACTGCTAATTAACATTGTATTCTTTCTAAAAATATCACAAAAAACATCGATATTGTATATTATAATAATAATGTATTGCACTAATCTCCTCCCACTTTTTTGCCCTCTTCCGCCGGGCATTTTCCATTTCCTTTTGTTCCCAATTTGTACATCCGCTTCCCCCCCCATCAGACATACCTCCTCTACACCTTGGTTAATCTTTCGTTCCGCCACTTCTACCTTCACAAATGATGCAAATATACAAACTGGTAAAAATGAATAAACTTTCCAGCCAATAAGCCTAAGCTGATAAAATGTCCATTTATAATCCATTTTTAAAATCCCCAAAAAACCATTAAAATCCTTTCAAAACACCTTTTTCCTACTCCTTCACTTTCGATTGGATACTGTACTTCGCTCTCTAGTGTTCTTCTGTGTACTGTACTCTCTCTACTGTACTTTCTCCTCTCCTCCCCTCTTCTCTGTTACCGTTTGCATAATTTACTGTGCTTTTCTTCCTTTGATGTGTATTTTTTTCAGTCCATCACAACACATTGGTCACTTTACCAATTGTCTCCCCTCAAGGATACGGTATTGATCATCTCCTCTCCCTCCCTACTTTTTCTGTCCTTTCTTTTCCCTATTTTCTCTTTTTATTTCACATTATTTTGGTATTTCTTTCTTTCTCTTTCTTTGTTTGTTTCGTTTTTTGCCTTCCTTTTTTGCCCTTTTATCCCTTCCTTTTGCCCCTCCCCGCGTTTATCCTTTCGAGATCGATGGGTAACAATAGAGAGAGAGAAAGAGAGAGAAAGAGAGAGAAAGAGAGAGACGGAGAGAGAGAAGAGTGTGAGGGAATGTGCTGCTTCTGGGACTCTCTTCTATCACTTTGTTGTTAGCGATACGAGACTGGAGGAAGGAGGGGATGAGGACGAGAGTGGGTGTTGAGGTTAGAGTGCTTTAGCTCTCTCTTCTCTCTCTTTCTCTTTTCCCCCTTTCCTCTCTCTCTCTCTGCACTTAAGTCTCTCGCCCCTGTCCGCTTTTCCCCGTGGCTTAACACGAAACTGCTAGAGGGGAAGAAGCCGGGCCGAGGGGAAGAAGCCGGGCCACCAGTGGCAAGGGGGGAAGGGGGACACCCCAAGGGGTTGTCTTGCTCACTCACTCACTCTGTCTCTCCCCCTTTCCTGCAAACATCCCTCTTTACCTTTCTTCCCCGTTCTGTTCTTCTGTTCCCCACCTTTTCTTTTCCTTTTTCTTCACTTTTCCATATTTCCTTTTTCTCTTTTTCCGCCATTTTTCTTACAAATTGGCCATCTTTTGCTGTCTTACACTTCCCTTCCTTCCGAATGTCCAAAACCATTACCCGTGAATGTCCCACTAAAAACAAAAACACATTTTTATGGACCGTTTAAAGCTCAGAGGTAAAAGAAACGAGCAAAATGAGGAAAGACAAGGGACAAGTGATCGGCAGATGAAGTTGAAGCTGGTCGGGGAGAGTGGTGGCACATCGAGACAGTTCTGATCAACCATTTTTTGAATGATTAGTGATTGAGTGGACGTTGTTGTTGTTGAACAACACAACTCACCAAAATGAACGTGCCGGGTCTTTCGTTGGTGCTGCTCACTCCGCTGATCATTCCCTCCCTGCTGATCATCTCCAGCAACGGCAAAACCAACAGCAACGAACACCACCAGCAAAGGTGGCTAGGGTGGACAAGGACAATGTCCAAACTGTCCCATTTGTCTCTAACAAATATCATAATTTCAATAAATGACCATTTTGGGTGATATTATTTTTGGCTTAATTGTCTCCCCCTTCCCATCTTTTCAGTGTGATTAAACGGGCTGAGCAGCTGTCTCGCGCACTCCGCAGCCTTTTCGAGGACGGCACCAAGGTGGACGGCGTGCAAAAGGTGTCTTTTATACGCCAATTCATCCCAAACCCTTTGTTTCGCCCCAAAAAGGCCTTTTCGGACATTGCCGACGCGGAAGTGTTTGACCCGGGCACGGAGCTGAAGGCGGTGAAAGCGGAGATGGAGGCGTACCTGAAGGCGAGAGCGGCAATTGCCTGGGTAAGAGGGGAAATGGGACAAAGGGAAAGAAAGAGGCGAACAGACAGAGCGAGAAAGACAGTGAGTCCATTCATCGACAGAACGCCAAGCTGAGTCTGGAGCAGCGCCACCTGGTCAGCAGCATGAGGGACGCGGTAGCGCGCGACGACAACAACGGGTCCGCCTCCGCCTTCTCAATGGGGTCGCTGAACAACCCGAACTCGCCCAACTTTGTGCGCTATCTAAACGCGAAGCGTATGAGCGACGCGGCAGTGATCTTCCAGGACGGACACTTTGGTACCGCGGTCGAAGTGAGTCGGGGCGATCAGCAGGGAGCAGGGATGGACCGGATATCCGTTTTCCGGGTTTCGTTTTTCGGTTTTTTATCCGCTCCGTATCCGTTATCCGTAAAAAACCCGGGTATTATCCGAGAAAATACACCCCCGCCCCCCAAAGAATGGCAAATTTTTAGAAATTTTTAAGGAAGTTTTAATGAAAATTTGAAGGAAATTTCCCATTTTTTGCTCAAAAAAGTCAAATTTCCTGTCAATTTCTACCTTTTTCCCTTTTTTCTCCTTTTTTGCGAACTCCCCCCCCCTAATTTCACCACGAACCTTCACCCCCAGGACAGTCCCCCCTTGCCCATGTATGAATTTGATTATTGCTGAACAATTAATTTTATTGTAAACATAAAAATTGGATTGAATTTGAATAAAAAATTTCAAAATATGCTTGATAATTTTTTTTCAAAATTATCCGTTATCCGCATCCGCATCGATTATCCGTTTTTTTATCCGTATTCGGATTTTTTGTTTCGGTCCATCCCTGATTTTTTCCCGGCAAAATATTCGAAATAATTTGTAAAATTTTCATTTACAACTGCATTCCATAAGTAATGTGATCAATTTCATTTTAAAAGGAAATTTTAAGTTAGAAGCCTCTTAATTTTCAATTTTAATGCATTTTTTTACCTAACATATCCCCAATTAGGGGTGTACGGATTAGGGGGCGAAAGCGTGAGTGAGTTCTTCGGCCAACCTGCCCTCCCGGTATAGCAATTGCTGGTAACTCAGAAAACTAAAATATTCAAATTTCTTAAAATGATATAAATGTTGAAAATTATCTCCGAAGGCTCCTGGATATATAACCGGCTAGGGATATTCCTGAACATGTCTACAAAATCTTTTGTTTGTTGTTGAAAAGAAACAGTTTAGGAACAAAAAGTCTAATCCTCGGAAATCTGTTCCTGTTCCAGTTCAAATTCTTAATTTTGGAACAAAACAGGAACAGAATGAAAATTCCCAATCTAGGAACAGAACAGGAACAGCAGAACAGATAGGAAAAAGCAGGAACTTAAAACGCTGGTTAGTACCCAGAATTTTAGCAAAATTTCAATAAAGATATGGGGTGGCGAAAAAATAGCTTCCTCTTTCTCTCCCCCTTCTCTTCTTCCCCCTTTCAATTTTTCCCTTTTTCCCGCGCTCCCCCTCCCCTCTTACCCTTTACCCTCCACGTCCACGCCCCTTCTGTTCCTCTCCGCCGCCCCCGCATTCCCCGATTATTTTCCCCCTTTTCCCACCCCTGCAGCACCGCCCCCCCTTGCCGACGTATGTATGTAAGCATAGAAATGGAAGTAATAATATAGTAATAATGTAATCAAGCCTATCTTTATTGAATTAATTAACAAGTAAGCTCATGCATATTTTTAAAATGATTTGGTATCTGGGCAAGTAGCGTTTTGATATAATGATTTTCAATGAAAAAACAACTATTATGATTTTTAATTTTTTAAAAACATTTTTGTACTCAATCAGTCAAAATCGGACGGAGCCATACGAACCCTCCCCTACTGGTCAAGATTTCATATTTTATTCGAGTTCTATATGTGTTCTTAAAAACGTAAACCAACCTTTATTTGACTTTTGCTTGGATCAATTGCTTAAAATACATTTGAATTTGAATGAGTAAAATATTAAATTAAAAATACAAACCTTGACATAGTCCTCGAACCCTTATTTCATAGTCAATCCCTTTCACATTCAAACAATGAACAGAAAATGAACTGAAATATGTTTCTACATCAATTTTTCTCTATATTTGTATTAAACAAACTTCTCCTCAAATTTAGTGGAAAAAGCACCAGTAGAAGCACTAGTCACTCCAGGGATTGTATAGTAAAGCTTGATAAATTTGTCACTTTCGTCAAACGCTGAAATTCAAGTTTAATCCTGATTTTAATTTTAATTTCATTTGTATCCCTTTTTAAATCGCCGAATATTCGTGTTTTTAAGGTCAATGTTGTTGTTGAATAATGGTGGGGTCCAGTGGCGTAACCAGGGGCCAAAACAAAATGTTGCCAATTTCGAGAATTCTGGCACCAGAAAAAAAATAGTACGCAAAACGAGAGAATTTTCTCTAACCGCTCTCTCATTTTTGCATACTATTTTTTTCTGGCGCCAGAATTCTCGAAAATGGCAACATTTTGCCTAGGCCCCAGGCCCGTAACGAGCCCATGGGTTTTTTTTGGAGGGGGCCCTGTACAACGGTGATTTTCAAAGAAAATAGTGCAAATTTTGGACAAAAATCGTATTCTAGCGCGGCAAAAAATTTTCGCGAATTTAGGAAAACATAAGGGGGACCCTCTTGAAAATATTTAATTTTTGGCATTTCGGGGGGGGGTGCCCCCCTTTGTTACGGGCCTACTGCCCACCTGTGGTAATTACCGAGTAAAATTTGCAGTTCTTTAACAAAAATGGTTTTTGAATAGTTGGCGAAACTATGTAACCTAAAGTTGATAAAAATAAGTGAGACTTGAACATTTTAAAAATCGCCACTTAATTTTGATTAGATGTTCTTATTAAGTTATGGCATTGTTCGGCTTCGCATGCTAAGCAAATATCATGCGGACATTCGCGAATGGGAGGCGGAGAAGATCATTCATCAGAAGCTGGAAGCGGAACAAACTTCTAAGAGAATTACTCGCGAACAAGCCGAATGGATGATGAAGGTTTGCACAACATTTTTTGTAATGAAAACAAGACAAATGTCCCTAACCGGGATAGTCATAACTATTCTATAGCAAACAAAGGACGAAGACAACCCTTTCCTTAACAAAACAGTAGTAAAATTTTTAAATAATTTCATTCAATTTAAAGAAATTAAGAAAATTTTAGCATTTTGCTTTATTTCTGTAGTTTTTAACCTCACAATCAGGTTTTTTAAATTTATTTTCCTGGCTAGGGCCCGGATCCGAACCGGATTTTTCCGGACCGAATTTTTTGGGCCGGATCCGGTCCGGAAAAATAGGAAATCCGGTCCGAATCCGGAAAAATTTTTGAACATAAAATCCGGCGGATCTGGTCCGGATTTTTTTGGAAATTTAATAAAAAAATGAACAAATTTTAAAGAAAATCGACAATTTTCCCCAATAAAAGCAAATTCTTCCCGCCCATTTGTTTTTATTTTTACTTACTAGTACTTTACTACTACAATTCATGCACTATGCCCGTTAGCAAATTATTTTAGATCAACTGTCTAAATTCCCAATTTTAAGTATCGAATTATTCAGTCACAATCACCTTTCTGAAATAAAGCGGAGTGCAAAAAAGAAAAAGCTAAAAACATTGAATTCACATTTTCACTCATTTATTTCTTCTTAATAAAGCTATCCCAGAAATTGGCACATTTGACTCGTTTTTTTTGTTTTGTTTATTACACATTGTTATACATTTATACTCAATAATAATCGAAAGAATTCCTACATACATGCTTTAAAAGTATTCTGGACTAAAATTTTATAATATAAAACATTTCAACAAATTTTTCAAAAAATCCGGCGCCGGATCCGGTAAATTATTTGACCGGATTTTTTCCGGACCGGATTTTTGGGCCGGATCCGGTCCGCAAAATTTCGTAAATCCGGAATTTTCGATTTCACCGGTCCCTAAACGAAACCAACCCACCCGATCCAGGTGTCCTGTCGATTTTTGTTACGTCGCTTTCACTTTCTGATATGCATGACTTTTTTATGTAAAAATTGGGGAAAAATGAAGTGAGCAAATATTAACGAAAAGGAGAAACAGATGAGGAAGGGCATTGTGCTTTTCTTCGACCGACTTCGGTTACAAATTACAATCTGATAATTTTGGCATTGGTTTTTATACTCTTTCATTTGACACAAGGTCGGTCGGAGAAAAGAAGACAACAAATAACAAATAAATATGTTCAAGATCATCAAAACAAACACACAACAACGTGTTGGGTAGGGTCAAAGGTGGAGAAAGGAGGGTCTTGCCGATATATAAGCAAATGAATAGCCGCGACAAGGCTGCCATTTATATGCAAGTCCATTTCGATCGATCTTTGATTTGAATTTTCAATATTTTCTTTTAAGAAAACAGAATTATTATTGGGAGTCCGTATTGTTAATTCGTACCGTATATAAATCCCAGCCTTATTCATTATTAACAATAACAAACTGCGTCTGTTTGGTTCGACCGATCTTCCCCAATGGCCATGTCTGTCTTCGTCACAATTGTTCCAGCTGCGCCTGTAACAACTCCAACCGTTCTGCCTGCACTCCTCCTGCACCCCCTCTCCTGCTGCTGCTGTTCTGCTGTTGCATGTTTAGTTGCAGAGCTGCTAGAAACTCCAGCGAGGAGTTCTTCAACACTTTCCTGAATCAACGGTGAATGGAAAAATAATCGTATTTTTCTTTAATTTTTAATACTGCGGCTGCTGTCGTCAAATTACCAAGCTTTTTTGTATACAATTTCATATTTTCTTTTCAACAATAATTGCATCCACGGCTAATTTTGAATT
This sequence comes from Rotylenchus robustus, assembly GCA_034700465.1. Lineage (NCBI taxonomy): Eukaryota > Metazoa > Nematoda > Chromadorea > Rhabditida > Hoplolaimidae > Rotylenchus > Rotylenchus robustus. Next base: position 19,618 of record JAQIYK010000018.1, read on the forward strand.
GTCTAAACTATTGTTCCAAATGAACCTGTCTATCCTGCTTATTGTCGGCTGGCGCTGTTGCGTAATATCGTCTCGAAGACATCGCTCAATGAGCGTCAGAGAAATATCCAACATAAACTGATGGGCACGCTGGTTTTGTCGCCAAAAAGGATCATGCAGTCTGCAAAAAATGAAGAAAAGTCGGTCATCAAATGCATTTAAAAACTAAAATAGCGGTTTATTTGGCGTCCAATGAATTTGAAATGCTATTTTTTGGAAGACTATTTGAAACGAAAACATGCGAGTAAAAAAAGCATTAAAAAATCGAATTTGGTCATGATCTCCACAAGATTATATATAATCTTGTGGAAACAAATTTAAAAAATCACAAAAATCTATGAAGATTTTCGTTTCGAATAATCGTAAAAATGATCATTTAAATTTTTATTCGATTTCATTGGACGCCAAAAAATCGCTATTTTATATGGCCTTGTTAAAAAAACACATGACTGAGACTACTGTTTTGTTTTAAAAATTGATCATGTTATTAATTAAAAGTCTATTACTGCATATTCTGCATCTAGAATATGCAGTAATATATATGGCTGCATCTGGGTAACTTTTCCACCCAAATTTTAAGTTAAGCCACATTCGGTTCGAAATCTATAAATTTGTCGAGTATGATAACCTATATTGTTCGGAAGCAACTGCAAGAAGTTTGGCCAAAGACACATCAGCCCCGCGACACAAATCCAATAACCAATTTATCGGAACTGCCTGCCGGAAACAAAACAAAAGCAATTCGCGTAAAATGAAGTCTAAAAAACGAATTGCTCCAAAACACATTTTAACATTTTTTGAGGCAACAATTTACCCAATGGCACAAATTGTGGCGATGACGTGTAGCGTTTGCTGAGACGGATCAGTTGCGAGGAGATTGTTTTCTGCATTTGATCCATTACGCTCCGTTTGTGGTCAAAATGTTGAAGTTCTATATGGAAGCAATCAGATAGATATTTTTGAGAAAAAGTTTTTTGGCTCCAAAATAGAACGCCAACACGCTATTTCTTTTTTTCTGCTGGCGCCAAAAAAACCGATTTGGGTTTGGAGCCAAAAAAACTACTGCCGATGTTTTTTGGTATTTGATCCCTCAAATCAAAAGAGAATGGTCTAATTAAAATGCTAGTAAAATACTACAACTCATTAATGGGGGGAGGGAGAAGTTTTTTAAACGAAAAATGTTCAATCAATGTGCTTAAAAATGCGAAAATGACTATTTAGTCGTTTTTCAGAATTTTAAAAAATTCAAAGTAATTCGATTTTTAGCCCGGATTGAACCAGCAACCCTCAAAATTACACAAAAGAGGTGAAAAGGACATAAAGTGACTCACTGATGAGTGACTCGGAGGCTGTACTCGTTTTTTCCGGCGTCCTTTCGCAATTTTGGAGGTTGCTGGTTCAATTTCGGCTCAAATATCGAATTTTTAAAACGCTTAAATAGCAACTTTTTTGCATTTTTAAGCACATTTAAGACCGTTTGCAGTAAAAAGTGCACCCTCCCCGTTAATGAGTTGCTCCCTCCCGTTCCCCGTTATTAGACTAGTACTGAGTCAAATTTTTGAGGTTACTGTATGAACAGGCGCGGAACACCAGGGAGCGGGGAGGGCATGCCCCCGAAATGCCAAAAATTAAAACTTTTTAATAAGAAACCCCTTTAGTTTTCAAAGAACGCGAAAAATTTGCCGCGGCGCTTATTTTTCAATAGGATCTCCCCTTTTATAAACCCAAAATCAGAAAAAAATTCGTGCGGCATCGTCGGCGCCGCAAAACTACGAAAAATTTGACTTTCAAACCAAAAAAAAAACACTCCTAAAAATCGAAATTTTCTATACAATGCTAAAAATATACCCCTAAGAATCGACTTTTCGATTCTTATTAGGGGTTTTTTTCTTCATAAAAAAAGTGGCCAAAAATTTTTCAGCCCCCTCCGAAAAAAATCATGGCGACGGATCTGGTTCCTGGTTATGAAGATGGTTTCCCTGACCAAATGGCCTCTTATTTCAAGTAACACTGGTCACCTTTTTGTAAAAAATCGCGCCATACGCCTTCCACGATCTCCTGGTCGTACTTCCCGGCACAATGCAGCACTGCCAACTTCACTTCCTCCACTCCCCATGTGTTGGCAAACCGGTACAGGTCGGTCAGTGTGCACAATTGGTAACTCAGCGTGTCGAGCGTCTCACGACCCCGCGATGTTGTCTCCAGTGCAGCGGCAGCGTTCGATTCGAGAAGAGCTCTCAAAAACAATTACAAATTTTTATTTTACAAAAATAGCATTATTCTATTAAAATCAGTTCCAACCCCGACTTTATTGAAAGGAGATTGCAACTGGATCACTTGGTTGGATCACTTTCCAGTGATTTCGGATTTCAGTTTTGGCAAAAAATTCCGGGTTTAACCATTTTTAAATGTATCGACTCAAGAATGCAGATCTTCTTAGCACAGAATTCAAGATAAAAATGAAATAAATTTAGTGCCCAATGATATGGTAATTTTCGAGAATTTTTCAATTACTGTTTAAATCCTACTTTGAAATAACTAAAAAGGCTTTCTTACTTAGTTCTAAGTTGAATCTGCGCCACATCCAACTTGTCCTGGATGCTTTGCCGTAATTCCGTGTTGGCCCGTGTCTCCGGCGCTGATTGAACGCACATTAGCGCATGTGAGAGATAAGTGACACGTTGGTTGATGTTAACTTGGCTAGTGGGTAAAATGTAAAATGATATAAGGAAATAAAAAAAGTTTTTTCGATTTATATGGACTCATTTTTATCTACCTTTTTCGTATTTGCGTTTGACAAATATTAACAAAAATTGATGAACATGTTCATTTTTTTCAAAATGCTTCCCTTTTAAAAAGGTTAAATTTTTGTCAATATGTCGATAATTTTTTCTTCGAGAATTTTTGCACGAAGAAATGAAAGGCTGGGTATGAATTAAGAGTGGGTTAAAAAAGCAAGCACACATTAGAATATGTTTAGATTTCTAAAAACAGACTTCAATCTTGACCGACCTTAAAATAAAATCATTGTAGTGGTTCCCTAAAATGTTCATTCACTCAGAGTACCTTGTGCTTTTAGAGGCCATCTCGGTCAGAACACGTGCTGCATCCAAATAGTTGCCGCTTCGTTCGTGATACTTCCACAATAATTCCGTGTACGCAGTTCCTTTGCCCGCTTCAATTTCGTGGAACAGAAATGCCTCGAAATATTTGGGTTTTTGCTAAAAACGCAACAAAAATTCAAAATTTAAACAAAAAAAGACCTCGATGAGTTGGTCGGCCAATCCGTTGCCCAGCATCCATTGATAAATCGCCACACAGGCAAGTTCGTCCTCTGAGTCAAGAACCCTTCGAATCACCGGAAAACAGAAAAAAATAAATTTTCAAATGTTTCAAATTCTCCGTCAAATCGCCATAGCAATTCAAAAATAAAATTATTCGATTAATTCGAGTTAGGGTTTTAAAAAATTTCAGAATGAATTTTTTTGAGAAAATTACACATTATACATTTAACCAGGCCCGTAGCTAGGGGGAATGAATTCCCTAAAAATACCAAAATTTAAAAATTTTAGGGAGACCCCTAAGAAATCAGAAACCAAAAAATGTATTTTTTTTTATTATGCATTTACTTTTCTTTTGCTTCTTTTGAGTCCGCCCTACTCTCTGCTCCTTTGTTACCTTGTCACGCTCCAATTCGGCCTGTGATGGAGACAGTATACCCTTGCACGCATCCGCCGATGGAAATGGGCATTGTCCTAGCTGAAGTTGGGCCAACTGGCCGCTGCGTGAGATTGCCAATGTGTGCAGCAGTCGGAGTGTGTCCAAAATGCAGTTGTATGCCTCTTGGCGTTTGCGCCATGCCTCCGCCACTGAACTACTTGTCGGTCCGCCGACAGATGTCCCACCAAGTTCACTACCACCAATGTGTTTCTTCAAAACTCATTACATGGATCAGATGGTTAAGAAGCAGCGAAGAATAGGGATATTTTTAGAACAGTTTAATAATGTTTTTTAATTTAGCAATTTCTCTCTTAAAAATAAGCCAAATCGGTGCATTAACCAAAAATTGTTAAAGAGAATCTGATTTTTTGCAAAATTACAAGAAATTTCATGCGCATGATTTGATTGTATGCATTATTCTTAACAAATATACAATGTTCTCTTTTTTTGATGTTCCATTAACTGATAAATTCACATTAACCTTGTAAGCAATTAATGCTAAGTCGTTGGGATCGTCACGCATCGCCCTGGTCAATGCCAATTCAACAATGCCTTCGAAGTGAAGTACTTCAAGCAAAAGATTATAAAGGTTGTTTTACTTTGAGTTAAAATACAATAGGTAACCATTAAAATCGATTATTGATTAAAATTGACGTTTAAAATTTTATTTCCGAAATAGATTACTATCGAAACTTCGTTTTCATCCCGGATTTGGATGATGCAACCCAAACTACCTTGGATGAGCAAATCGCATGTTTGGACCAAGTTCAAACGCTGGATAGAGTTGCGCAACTGCGCGACCGCCTCGCGAACAATTTCGGGCTTCGCTTGTGCGCTGGACTTAGCGCGAAAAATGTTTTCGGTAGCGCGAACAATGGACGCATCGTCGACGGTAAACAGAGTAGGACAGAGTTGGCGCAGCCGATCACTTATTGCTGCGGTGTTCGCATCGTCGCCAATGTAGAAACGGATCAATGCGGCGATTAGGTCCGCACATACCTTAACAGAATGAACCGAATGGAAAATCAAATTCAAAAATCAACCAGATCCGAAATGATGGGGTTGGTTAAAGACTTCTTCAACATAAATTCCCATAGGATATCCCATCGTAATCCCCAAAATTTTGTAAATTTTCAAAATTTCCTGTGACGCCTATTGGCGCTGCAAATTTCCCATTAAGTTTTTTGTTGTAAAGTAAGACTTTCGTAATTTTTGTTCTCGATTCTTCCCCCACCGTAAAAGTACGTCCGAGCTCCTCCATTCCGCCTGTTAATGAATTATTTAACTTTTTTGTTATATTAAATATTATAAAAAAATATATATAATCAAAAATCCGATTAACAAAGTATAAAATTAATAAATTGAGTTCTGCTGATCTCATGACGACAGAGGCGGAACTTTTCATATCAAAATTTTATATTAGATAATTCGACAAATCGGATATTTAATAATAAAATTTGATATTTGCTGAAAATCACTATCAAAATTGGATTAAATACTCCATGATTGGAACTGACCTCTTGCGCACTGCGAACAAGATCATCAAGTGTCCAATACAAAAGTCGCTTCTGCACATCCGGCGCCAACATCGTAAATATGACGTGTAATTCGTGCTCCAACAACACTGCCCACAGCGCCAACACCTCACATGCAGTGTTGATCAGTGCTCGCAGTTTTTGCAGTGATTGTCGTTCTTGTTCCACCACTGCAATAACATCACATTTAATTTTTGAAATCAGATTAAGAAAAATGCGATCCGTATTTAGACACGACACCAAACACCAATGATTAGACATTAACAAATTTACGGATTAAGCTGTTTTGTTTATGTTAATTATGTCAGTCAACTTAATAAATAAACACTATAAAACCTTAACTACATATTTATACGGTATTAAGATATGTCAAAATCAAACTATTGACTTGAATTCCTGATTTTTCGGTAAATAGGTATAATTGCATAGATAGGTGGGCGAGGGGGAGATGGGGGCTCATACCTTTACGACGGGGGGAGAACAAAAAAGATTTTGTCGCGCGAATTTGTTCGATATAACTAGAGCCCGGACTTTTGGTCTGGTCAAACCTTGATGTCAAATTTTTAGCGGAAATTTGACTTTGACAAAAATTTGACTTTGTCCAAATTTTGTAAAATCAAAGTTTGATGTCAAACTTTGACTAAAAATTCGACTTTGACTAAATTTGACAAATTTTGGTCAAACTTTGATCAAATTTCAATTTTTTGAAAATATTATTAAAATTTCCAAAAACCCTAAATGAATCGAAAATTGTGGACAAATGATACAGATTACACCAGATTGAAATGAGAAATTGAATTTAATTTAAAAAAAACCCATAATCTACAGTATATTTAAACCTTTTTTAATCAACCACCACCACTTTCATCCATCACTTTAAATCGAAAAAACTGAAAAATTTGATACTTATCTAGAAAAATGTTTATTCTTTTGTTAAAATCATATTTCCGTTTATAAAAAAATAAAAACATTTGGTGACCAAACAATTTTTCAAAACCATAGGTACCAAGCTGATTTTTGGTTGTTTTTCAAAAAGAAAATTAATGACAATACAATTGGGGGCGGGAAGAATTGGCATTTTTGGAAGAAAAATGGGCAATTTCCTTCAAAATTTTCATGAAAAATAGTTGGATCCACTGAAATTTAGCGAAAAATTATCTAAATTTTTGCCGTCAAAGTTTGTAAAATTTCCACCTTGGTCAAATCAAAGTTTGATGTCAAACTTTGATCAAAAATTTGACTTTGACTAAATTTGACTTTTCTAAAATTTTGTCAAATCAAACTTTGATCAAACTATTTGACGCCAAATTTGATCAAAGTTTGACCAAAATTTGATCAAAGTTAGAATTTGTCGGGCTCTAGATATAACGATATTTGACAAGAAAGAATGCGTAAAAATCTGTAAAAATTGAAAAACCGCGGACGGCGCTGCGGTGAAAAATTGTGGATTTTTACTGACGAAAGGGTATCCTCCTTCTCCCTGTTTACGAAGGAAATCGGAAAATTTTTATGACGGGGTAAGGCAGGGACGGATCCAGGATTTTGCCATGGGGGATGGGGGGTACCCATGCTGGCCGAACCCATCCCTTAAAAAAATTTAGCGCCGAAGGCGCGGCTAATTTTTACCTTTATACATAGTAATGTTCTAAAAGGAAATTTGTTCTTTTTTTACAATAATAGCAAGAAACTTTTGTTTTTTGGGTAAAATTAGAGAAAACTTGAGTCCGGTGGTGCCGATAGGTGCCGCCGGGAAATTTTTTGAATAATTTAGGTACTTTTGTTAAGAAAATTTAACATTTTTCTCATAAAAATTCCCCCTTTTTTCCGCCTTCGGCGGGAATTTTTTATTTGTTTTCTGGCCATGGGGGGGGGTACGTGCCCTTGGTACCCCCCCTGGATCCGTCCCCGGGGTAAGGGGGTCGACCCGACCTTCCTTTGCCCATCTATGGTATATAAGCAGGAAGTTTTATTTCCGTTTTTCAAAACATAATATTACAATTGGAATCGCTGACACCATGTCTCTTCTGTTGCTGCTGTTGATGAAGTTGGATTGGGAACAGGTGTAGCATATGGTGGAGACCATGCGGAGGACTAATGGCCATCAATTGGTGTTCATCAATAGCTCGTCGCAATGCCGCCAATTGGTGACTTGCCAGTTCCACTTCAGGTCGGCTGAGCATGCTATATATCTGCACACCGAAAAAGTCAATTTAATTAAAGACGGGAGCGAAAGCGTTTTTTTTAATCGTCCAAAAATTATTTATTGATTTTATTAACCTATTTGAAATATATTACAATTTTTAAATTTTAATCAATTTGCCAATATACGTTGTTGCAAGGTTGCGCAGCACACAGATTACGCTTCCATATTTCCTTAACAATACGGGCAAATAGTGTGTGAAGGGCTTCATGCCGAGGAGATGAGAGGAGCTGTAATTTTCATATTGTAATATGTATATGTATACTGCTATAGATAATACACGTCATTTTAAGCAAAACAGAATTTTCAAAAGATTTCAATTGCCAAACTATTTTTCCTTAAAATTTTTAAGAAAATTTCCCTAATTCCCGGAAATATTAAGAAATTGTTACCATTTCGTGATTTTTTACTTGCTTGGTTTAAAACCTCACATACCTCATATATGAGTATTATTACATACCATATACTCATACTTTCTTGTTAAAAGCGTATTCTTTCAAAGCTAAATTGATATTACCCGCCACCATATTATCCCACACACCACACACATTCCCATTTCACTCACTTGTGCGCCCGCCACAATGGACTGATCGCCATCAAAAATAGCGCCGGGTGTCAAATGTTGTTGGTGGGGGGTGTGCCCGTTCAAATACACTCCGGCGCCACTGTCACTTTGTGGCGTGGATGTTCGTAGTGGGGCTGAAAAGTGAGAAAAAATTTCGAAGACAACCCACTTGAGCCCCCCTTATTCGCGCCCCAAGCCAAAACGCCAAAACCCCCAGATGCGCCCTGTTAAAAAAACCTCCACTTGCGCCCACTATTTCGCCCCTTTTTTGTATAAAATGTCCAACTTTCGTCCCAAGCCAAATGTCTCGCGCCCCTTTTTCGACCCTTATCAAAATTGGCCAAATATTATGTCTCGATCAAAAAATTTCATTTTTTTTTCAAAAATTCCTAAAATGTCATATTTTCAATAAATCAATTTTCTTTAAAAAAATTTCAAAAAATGTAAATTAAAAAAACAATAAAAAAAATTTCAAAAAATATCAAATTTTGAAAATGGCAATTTATCATTACTTATTCTAACGTGAAAAAATTTCTTCAAAAATCGGAGCTGTTCTCCTCCGTAGGTGGCCAGGGGGGCATTCGCTGCTACGCCTGCGCTCGGGCCGCTACGGGGCGCCGGGTGCGCTCTCCGCTCGCTCCGAGTGCACCCGGCGCCTGCGGCCCTCGCTTCGGCTCCGCAGCTCAGCCCCCCTTACTTCTCCAGAGAACAGCTCCTGTTTATCGTGCCGGCGCGCTTCGCACGCCGGATACAAGGTTCTCGGTTCATGTTTTGCGGGTTTAGGTTAAGACAAAAATAGAAAAGTTGTGAAATTTTTGGAAAAATTTAGGAATTTTGAAATTTTGGTAAAATTTAAATTTTGGGAATTTGTGGGCGAAGTGAGGAGGCAAAGTGCGGCTTTTTTGGTGGGTAGCAATAGCAAACTGGGGGAGGATCAAGTGGAGATTTTCGGGTTGGGGATCTATAGTGGGGCATTTTGGTTTGGGGATCTAGTGGAGCATTTTGGTTTGGGGATCTAGTAGGGGGGAGATCTAGTGGGGTGCGCCCATAGAATTTGACATTTTAAATTATCTTTGGTGAAATAAAATGCTTGACAAAAAAAATCGCGTATGTAGATTTAAAATAAGAAAGGGTAAGGTAAACTATTGGATGCAACACTTTTTCCAACATTGAAAGTATTTATATTAAGGGCAAGGGGTGGTTCGGCACTGGTGGAGGCTGTCGCAAAACAAACCATTCCAAGCGACTGATCAACTCTTTGGTCCCGGTGCTTCAGATATTCTATGCTAAGGATTCAGTCTTCCAATTGGCCGTCGACGACAGCCGGCATCTCGTGTACATGTTAATGAAGAGCGGATGCATTCAAGTAAGAAGTACTGATGTTATTTTTGGAAACATAGTTAAATTGCTGTAATTACCCGTTTAAATAAAATTAAACTTTATTTTGTAGGATAAAATTTAGGACATAAATAATTATAATAACATATATATAAATACGAAACGACAACAAACAGAAAATAAAAATTGTTCAATTTTACTGGGAAACAATGTTTAAAATAAAATTGGAACATTTCCCTTTTCATAAGCTCATAGCTGAAACAATCGTCGTATACTTAATGCATTATGTCTTCTCTTTGGCCCTCCGCTTAGTTGTTTGACCTCGGCTTGGATGGACGAAGCATTCAAAAGTTCGGTGCACTTTATCGTGAGCACATTGAGCACATGGCTCGCGAATCGTGCAACGTGCAGCCTGAACTGTTCTACGAAATCGTCGCACTTACGCCAATCCCAGTCACTCAGTCCGTAAACGTCAATTTGGTAATTTTTGCGCCTAAAATGGGCATTTTTAATTGTGTTTGGAACTTAAGATTTTTTAGTTGTGAGAAGGAAGGAGAAAAAAAAGAATAAAAATCAAAATTCTCCCCCAGGAGCGTAGCTAGCCTCGAGTTTCGGGAGGGGGGAGGGGCGGAGACAAAAATTGGCGACCTTTTTTTATTCGCGCCTAAAAGTCGATTTTTAGGGGGAGCGTGTTTCTAGGGGGTCAACTTTTGGTCAAACTTTTGATTATTGCCCCCCCCCAGAGGGATGATCAGAGGCCATTTCCCGTACCATTGAATTTTGAATCAAAGTATACATGTTTTTTGCAGGCATGGTCACGGACACGAATTTTCCTATCCGTGTCCGGATATATCCGTGGGGTCCGTATCCGTTTCATATCCGTCCAAATTTTAGCCATATCCATCCGCGGATATATCCGTTTTTTGGGTTCCTTCAAAATTTTAAAAAAATCCAAAAAATTCAAAAATGTATATAAAAAATATGTATGTAACAAATCACAAACTTTTAAATTAGTGCTAAATCAGATTTTATTCAGAGAATCAGCCAATATATTTCAAATTATTTTCATCGGTTAATAAAAGACGAAGACGCTGTTGCACTGCACTTTAACGAAGGGAGAAATTATGGGCGAGCAAAGTGCCACATTCATTGCCATTGTTCAAAAATTGGAGA